>JAKUCV010003463.1:1096-73353 GCA_028386065.3 Turnera subulata | reverse complement strand
TTACCTTGTACAAATGGGTCCTAACTTCTCTTGCTCTTCTTTGCACTTCAACTCTTGATCATATCTTCACTTGAATTCTTGATCACTTTGGTTGAGTACTTGTTTGCTTGATTTCTTTTTGCTTCATCTTGGTTATGATCTTGGTTTGTCATTTATCAAAACCTGTAATGAATGAACCATGAGGACATAGGTTCTAACAAAAATAATTATTTATCATATCATATATTCTTTTCCAAAAATATATCTATCATAAAATAATTTTTCTGAAAAATGATAACGTACTTATATATATCCTTTCCAAAATAGAACATCACATAGTCAATATTTTCCAGAAAATATAATCGTGTAGGTATTTATCTCTTTTTCTAAAATATAATATATATATATATATATATATATTTTCCAGTAGATATAATTGTATATATGTTTAGTAAAACACTTTCCAGAAAAATATGTCAGTAGCATTTTAGAAAATAAATTCATATACCATATTATTTCCCAGAAAATAAGATACTTATTATTATTTCTTTTATTTTTCGGATAAGGCCAGCCCAAAAGGAATACTAGATCAGCCCAAATAGTTAGCCCACACCCAAGCCCGCCATCACATTCAGCCCAGGAAGACATCCGGGTCAACCCGACCCAGTGCCTCGACCCGGCGATGTGAAGAACTTGGGCAGTCGGGTCGTCTTCAACCCGTCCTCACCTGCAGCGACGACGGCGAGATGCGAGGCGAGGCACGGAATGGCGAGGCGTGAAGGGAGGCATCACAAGGGAGGAGGTGTTGCGACGAGTGGCCGGCAGCACGGGAAGGAGGGGACGGCGAAGGTGGCGACGCGACTTGGTGTGCAGCAGGGAGGAGAGGCCGGCGACGCTTGGAGGAAGCGGCGGCTGCTGCGTGATGCCGGAAAGAAGGAAGAGGAAGGTGTAGGAGAAGGTGCGAGCTAGTGGTCTCGGGTGGTTGGTGGCGGCAGTTCACGGTAAGGGAGAAGAGGAAGAAGAAAGAAGAGAAATGGGGGTGTGGGGTTGTTGGCAAAACGACACAGTTTTGCTTGGGTGTGTGTGTGTGTGTTTTTTTTTCTTTCTTTCTTTTGGTTTCTGGGTTGTATTTGATGTTTTTGTGGTTTTGCAGGTGAGGAGATGAAGATGAAGGTGATGGTGTGCACTGGAAGCAGGAAAAACACGAGGTTATAGGCGGTGCATGGTGATACTGGTTACACAGAAAAAGCAAGGCACGGGCGACACAGGAAAGAGGCTGCGACAGCCCTCAATTATGCAGTATTGTGCTGCATGTGAGGCGTATTCTGACCGGACCAGAAAATAACTGTAGTACCCTCTTAGCTTAATTTCTGGTCCGATCCTCCGAGGTAAACCCGATTTTTCTGAGGATTCCTGGACCCGAAAAATACCAACTTGAGTCTGTAAAATCCGCAGAAAAATCCCGAACGTGGAACAAGGCTCGGCTCTGGAATTCGACGCTCGATTTACCTTGAATTAATTACCCAAGATTAATTTATTCGGTAAATCATTGTACAAAAACTTTTATAATCCCGGTAAAAATACAAATTTTTACCTGGGCTGTTACATTTACTTACGTCAAATTTAGTAATGTTCATAAACAATTTTATAGTAGACATATTTATTATTTTTATTCACCTTAAAATATTTCCTAACCTTGCAAGTGTTTACTAGCTGTTGGGCTATGAATTCGATCTTCAAATAATATCCTCGTATTATTATGATACGTGGTAGGTGGGATCCACTTTTTTTTTATTTGTCTAATTTTAAATTCTTATGTTATTAAAATTAATAAACTAAAACAAGTTCTTTAAATATGTAATCATTCAATAAAAATTTATGTGATAAGTAATTATAATTAAGTAATATAATTGAATGATTCGTATTATTAGGTAATATATACACATTAATTTATAAATGTAACTAATTATGTATTACAAAACTTACTATAAAAAATAGTTATATGCTTATTATTTTCATAAAAATATTATTATATACTAAAAATAATTTAGGAATCAAATATTGTATAAATAATGATTACATATAATACTAGGGTTTAATTGTAAATAATAAAAGTTATATGGACTACATTGTATACTAATAATAGACTAATTTGATTAATTTAGAAACTTAGGGACTAGATCGCTATTATTAACAGGCAGCATGCCACGTCATCAAAGTGCTGCCCGGGTATACAATTGGCTCAAATTCATAAGGTACGGGTACATAATTGATGGAAAAAAAAAAAGTCAGGGTATACAATTGACGAATTTGAACTATTAGGGGTACCAAATATACCATTAACCTGCTTTTTTTTAACAAAACACGAGAGTAAAAACCACTGGAAATTAAATAATATATATATATATGTTAAGAATTCATTTTTTTCATTCACTTTTCCTTCCAAATTTACTCTATAAATTTTTTTTATTATTAGTTGTAAAATTTTCCATTTATTTTAATAAAATATACTTTTTAAAAATTTTATATTTGTTTATAATAATTTGTTCATGAAAAATATTTCTTATTTCCTTCTTGTAATTTTTTCCCTTGAAATGCTCTAACCTGCGTTTACCGAGACACACGGTAAACATTGTAGGCCCAAATTGGCTAGGAGGGTGTAACGCCCCGAATTTTCAGTATTTAATTTCTATAGGATTTTCTAAATTTTTTTGAAATTTTATTCCAATTTTACCCTCGAAGAATTTTCGGGTATTTTATGTCAAGAAAATTATTATTGTTATAAATTTATTCTCCTTGGAATATTTTATTACTTTTGGAATTAATTCTTAGTCGGTTTCTGTGAGAACGACGGGAGTTACGGGGTAAAACAAAGAGTACATAGTAGTTTTGGGGTGTCAAGGCTTTAAACTCAATGGAAGCTGGTGCTTTGACTAGGTCACATAGGCGCGTTGACCTGAGAAGTTGGGAAAGGTAAAACGACGTCGTTTAGCCAAAATGACGCCGTTTTGTGTTCGGCCGAATCCTAAGGTTTGACTAGGGATATAAACGTCATTTCTTTCTCCCTCCCTCCTCTCTTTTCTTTTCTTTTCTTTCTTCTCTACTCTCCCGACGGCTGAACCCGATGCTCTCTTTGGCTTGCCTTTCTTTCTCAACTCCTCTTCCCCATCAATCAAGCTGCCGCCGCCCAGTCTTTCCTCTCGTCATCATCGTCTCTTCGTCTTTCTCCTCTCGCCGTCGTGCGCCACTCGAAGTTGCCGCCGTCGCTGCATCGAGGTAGAGAGGAGGCACAACCGAGGAGGACGGACGGCTGAGGACCTGAGGCGTGAGAACTCGAACCTGCCGCCATCGTCGTCCATGCGCCGCTGTCTGGTCCGGTGAGCCAACGAGCCAATTTCTTTTCCTCTTGCTTTCTTCTTCTTCTTTTCTCTGTGTCGGTTTTGATTGGAGTTTTGTGTGTGCTGTGCCTTGTCGTTGGTGTTACTTGCTTGTGCTCGGACGATGGCGGGTCTGTGTGTGTGGCGGAATTTTGCCGGATTTGTGCTGTTTGCGGCTGTGTGGGACATTGGTGGTGGTCGGGCTTGCGCTTTTGCTTCCGACCGTGAGTTTGTGTAGTTGGGTTTCTTTTTCTTTTGGGCAACGGATTGGTAGCTCAATCGGGTAAGGACCCGAAGTCCCTTAATCATTCAGTCCCTCCTTCCTTTCTTTTTTCATTTTCTACCTTTTCTAACAGATTTTATTTGTTGGACTTGAGTTGCTGTCCACGCTTGTTTGTGGTATTGGTTGAGGAAGTCGGGCTGCGTGTTGCACTCAGTTGGAGCTTGATCGAGTTTGCTTCCCAGTGGACGGATTTTCGATGTCGTGATCCCATGTCTGAGCCGAGCCCTTAAACGGGTAAGGTTCTGCCTGCCTACTTTTTATTTCGATGGAATTGTTGCTGGTCTTGTATGGGGGCAGTGTTGTTCTGCGGGTAGTTGGGAATTTCTGGCCTTGTGTTGCATCGTTGGCGTGGCTGAACATGTGGTTGCCACTTGTGGCCGGGTAGAGTATTGAAAACCTTGGTAGACAACATTACCTTTGTGCATATTTGTATCAAGTCCGTAAGAGAGCGTCTCACATGGGCTTACTTTGTTTGAAATTCATTTCCATCGAATCATCATATGAAGGTGCTTTAGTTATACTAAATAATTACATTTACTAGACACTAATTTACGCTAAGTGTGAGAAGGAGGTAATAATGACTTTTGATGTGTTTCAATGCAAGATTAAAAACTCAAAAGAATTCTTTTTCCAGTTTAGTAGATTTGNACACTAATTTACGCTAAGTGTGAGAAGGAGGTAATAATGACTTTTGATGTGTTTCAATGCAAGATTAAAAACTCAAAAGAATTCTTTTTCCAGTTTAGTAGATTTGCCTTGGGGATTGGCACCATAAAACTTTGTTTTCCATGCTTTTGGTTCCCAAATGGATTGTCCAGTTTTTAAAGAGTTTTTGCATGTCCAACATCGTCTATTTATAAAATTGGTTACTTTGAGTTGGAATCGAATTGGTCTTGGTTTTAGGTTCGGTAGCTATACGTTGAACCTTAAATGCTAATATGGACTTCATAACGATCGGGCTACAAAACCAACGGGTATAACGGGGGTTTAAAGGTGGGTTTTGCGCCCTAGTATAAAACCTTGATTTGATGTAGGCTTAGACCTGGATCTCTTAGTAACGGGCCTAGTGTACGGTTTAAGTTCAAGAACATATCATTAGCATGATCATTCTGTTGACCTGAGTAAGCAACTTATGTGATGTGTACATTCGTAGGATGCTACGACTATAGGATGTGTCGGGCAGAGCAAGGCTTCAGTTTCCGGGACAATTAATATGGCCCAGGTGAGGACTTATAAACCTTTGTATGCATTACTGCCTACAATGCTCGGTTAATTGATTTGGAATATAAGGTGGTGTTGTTTTGTTTGGTCTTTAATGTTGTATGCATGTTTGCATGATGTGCTGATGTTGTTAATTGCAAAGTGTATATATATTGATGATATCTTTGATGCGGTATGCCTGATTGAGTGAATTGTGTGCCGGTGTAATATGTTATGCCAGTTGAGCATGTTTGTTTGTTATGCTACATAACATGATTTATGGATTTGTGTTTGTGTGGTGGACAGTGGGCTGGAGGCCCGGACTTGAATATAAGATATTAAATTCCACACAACACTGTTGAATCATAACGTATGGTACAACTCTTAAAGAATAAATGAGAATAACGAATTGTAATAAAGTCTACTGTGGGGCTGTTGACCGGTCGGTTCGAGGGGGAAGTAATACCCCTCGGGATGGCATGCGGGTTTGCATGTGGGCCTGTGATGGCCGGTTCTACCTCCCTCTTTCTATCTCCCCCTTTCTACCTTCCTCTTTCTCTCTGTCTCTCTCTCTCTCTCTGGATATGTTTGGGCTTCGTGCCTGGTTTATTTGGGCTTCGTGCCTGGTTGTCTCATAAGACGGGACCGAGCTCGACGCACACAGTAGAGGGCCCTAATAAAATGTTTAAACCTAATAACAAATATAATTATATAAGTGATGGTTTGTAGTCTGGTTGAAGTCTGGTGATGACTTGTGTTGTGTATTGTGAATTGGTTTGTGCACTGTGTTTGTTATTGCCTGTTGCCGGTGTATTTGTAGTTGATTTGTTTTGTATATTATTGGTTTATTTGTCTGCGGTGAGACAGTGGTTGGTCTCACCCCCTCACAGTCTTTTCAGGTTAACTGCTTGTTGAGCAGTGGTGCATGTCAGCAGGTGGAAGTGCTTTCCTCCTCGGGTCGGATCCATAGGGTTCATTGCATGCATGTTGCTTTCTATTTTTGTCTTCCGCTGCGTACATGTTTCCTTTGTATTATTTATTATTTGATTAAATTGTGATCATGTTGTTGATGATTTTTGTGTCCCGGGAATGATAAGGCAAAATCAGTCATTTTATATTTAAATTCTATTTTAAATTAATAAATTGGGACACGGGCGTTTCAGAGGGGCATGGTGAATTAGCCCTTTTTTGCTTAATCTGATTTGGCGTCGCTGATGCCAAATCGATTCTGTATCTAAAACTGACGATTATAAACACACTTAAGAGAAGGGTTAGAGAGATTTTCATCGAGGATTAGAGTGGTTTCCCACATAAGAGTACATCCACTACTCAAGGAGTTCACCTTGAGATTTCTAACATTCACTCTACTTGTCTTTTAACGGGTTCAACCACAAGTTTTTACATGTTTTTTCGTAGGCTAAGCTCAAACCTTTCACTCACCACAAATCCTTTAGGTTTGTTGAACCCCACCTTAGTAGAACTAATCCCAAGCCTCACTAAGATGTGTGTAACTCTCAGAATAAAGTATCTTCTTTGAACAACTTAAGAACATTTACAATTCAGCTCAATACTCAACGCTCAAGATTTCACAATTCAACTCAATGGAGAACTGCAAGTATAACTCAACTTTCAAATCAGTATAATTTCTCAGTTGGCAGCTTTGAGTTGAGTTCTTCAGTCTTGCTTCAATTTATAGAGGCTGGCGAAGAAGAAGCCTCCAAATCCAACGGCTATAAGTCACTATCAGCTTCATCGGGATCTGGCATGGTTAGCTCCAGATGTTCATATTCGAATTTTCCAGCTGGTCGATCTGCACATGTTAGCCGACTCCTAGGTTTGATCATCCTAGGTTGGACTGAATCAAAAGGATTTGTTGTGAAAGGTTTCCAGACCTTTTATCAAGATCTTGCAAAGATGAAAGTAGTAGTATACTAGGTTTTTTGTGCATGGGAGTTGTCCTAGTATGAGACCCCAAAAACCAAGGTCACCATGGGTGGTTGAAAGCAACCTTTCATACATGTTTTCCCAACAAGCCTATTCCACTTGCTTATGCCTATTCCACTTACTCCAAACATCAAGAATTCAAATCACATGTTTGTTTAAATGTTAGAGAGTAAAATATAATAATCTTAATCATTATTTGTCATAATCAAACCAATCAAGCTTATGGTTAGGTAATTAAGCTAAATCACCAATTAATACTAATTAGCTTATTAATTAAGCATTAATAGCACATACTAATTATCTTAACCCAACAAACATGTGCGAGGTTATACGTTATTACAACAAAACTCGATAATTATACATAACTAAACCAATTCCAGATTCAACAGCGCACTTTTCCTCAAAAAAAAAGATTCAACAGCACACAACATGCATCCATCACACGAGCACGAGGACCATTATTACAACAGCATAATCAAAATACACAACAACAACAGCAAAAAAATATAATACAACAATAGAAGTAGAATGACAAACAACAGCAGAAGACTAAGCGAACAAATGCAACGAAGGTATGGATTCAGGGCCTGGTAGAGTGAACACAGCAGTTGGCCAAGCATCGTTCCTATACTATGAATAAATCACCCTACGCAATGACATTATGTAGGAGAGGGGTGTGTCTGAAGTTCTCACTAATACAAAGTACTCAAAGATAAATTACGGTATACAAACAACTGTAGTATTCGAGAAGCATAAGTAACATCAAATACAAGCCTCTCTCAGTTTCACTCTCAAATGGTACTCTTGGGTAACTACACTTTCTAACTGGCTGACTACTATCATACTGACAACTTCTAGTTTTATTATTAGGGTTCCCGTCACGTGATAAGTATGAGTCGTACTTGGTAGCCATACTAGCTAGCCTAGGGAACTCCCTGTTAAATCAATATCAAAGGGTGCCAATGTGCAAGTAATCTCATATCAATTTTTTTAAAAAAAGAAACGATCAGTAGGTGTCCACCTGACCCTTCTAACAAAATAACAAAGGCCACCCACAAATCACAAAATCACAAGCAGCTACTACTCAATTGTATCTCTACCTTTCAGGTAACAATTTAGATGTCTAAATTATATTAACTCTACTTATCATCATTATTTCATCGAACTTTATAACCAGGTCCCAAGTAAGCTCACGGCCTCACAGCTCCTCTGGGAAGCTAAGTATCTCTTCTCATATATCACAATAACAAATTCTCAAAACTTACACCACAGCTAACATATTAAGGTCTTCTGTTAACAGTCTATATCATAGTTATTTCACAAAGACAAACAAGATTTGTCTCACAAGGTTCTTAAAGGTATTAACGTTATACAGTTCAATCCAACAACGAGAACATACCACAATATCTCAACAGTATTCAATAATCACATCAGATGCAATAAAATACTCAGTTCAATCACTGAAGATTTTTGTGAAACGATTTTCTGATTTAATTCATAAGGTAAACATACACCACCATTTATATAAGTAGAATACTATTAAAACTAGGAATCCTAAACTTATACTCCGAGTAAAGTTATTTTTTCTTTTTTATTTTTTATGTCGATCAACACTTCCCCTCATGTTGGTGCAAAGATATCACACAAACCCAACTTGCAAACTAACTGATGATAAGTCTTGTTGTCAAGTCCTTTCGTAAAAACACCAGTCAATTGATTGTTGGAAGAGACATAGAAGATGACAAGAACTCCAGATGTTAACCTCTCCTTGATGAAGTGCCGATCAATCTCAATATGCTTCGTTCGATCATATTGCACAGGATTGTGGGCTATACTGATAGTGGCTTTGTTGTCACAATAAAGAGACAATTTGTTGTTTTGGGATAACTTCAGTTCCTCCATCAACTTCTTCAGCCATAAGAGCTCACAAACCCCTTGTGCCATAGCTCTATATTCTGCTTCAGCACTTGATCTAGCAACCACACTTTGTTTTTTACTTCTCCAAGTGACCAAGTTGCCTCCGAAAAGTGTACAATAACTGGTTGTAGATCTTCTATCATCTGGTGATCCAGCCCAGTCAGCATCAGCGAATGCTTCTATATAAAGGTGATCATGCTTGGAAAACAAGAGTCCTTTACCTGGTGCAGACTTTAGATACCTGAGTATGCGAAAAACAGCTTGCATGTGTGAATCTCGAGGATCATGCATGAACTGGCTCACAACACTGACCGCATATGCTATATCTGGTCTAGTGTGTGAGAGATAAATGAGTTTTCCAACAAGTCTCTGATACCTCTCTTTATTAATTGATTCGCCAACTCCTACTTGTAACTTGTGATTGCTTTCAATAGAGGATTCTATTGGTCTACAGCCTAGCATTCCTGTTTCCTCTAAGAGATCCAAAATATACTTCCATTGGGAAATAAAAATTCCTTTCTAAGATCTTGCTACTTCAATACCTAGAAAGTACTATAACTTCCCAAGCTCTTTGATCTCAACCTCTTGTGCTAATGCCTTCTTGAGCCTAATCATCTCTTCTTTATCATCTTCTGTCACAACAATATCATTGACATAGATAATAAGAAGAGTGATCTTACCCCTGTCATGCTTTATAAATAGGGTATAGTCTGCATTACTCTGCTGGTAACCAAAGTGAATTATGGCTCTGCTAAATCTGTCAAACCATGCTCTAGGAGATTGTTTCAAGCCATACAGAGCCTTCTTCAGTTTGCAAACTTTCCCTTTAGTGTTCCCATTTTCAAATCCTGGAGGAATCTCCATATACACTTCCTCTTCCAAATCTCCATGTAAGAAAGCATTTTTAACATCAAACTGTTGCAAATCCCAATCGAGATTGGCTGCACAAGATAGCAAAATTCTAATGGTATTCATTTTAGCAACTGGAGCAAATGTCACTTGGTAGTCCACCCCATAGGTTTGAGTGAATCCTTTTGCTACAAATCTTGCTTATATCTTTCAATTGAACCATCTGCTTTATACTTTACCGTGAACACCCACTTGCAACCAACTAGTTTTTTATCAGAGATAAGCAACTAGATCCCAAGTTTGATTCTTATGCAAAGCTTTCATTTCCTCAAGCATAGCTTCTTTCTATTTCGGATCTAGAATTGCTCCCTTCCAACCCTGGGGAATAGATACAGAGGAAATAGACAAGGCAAAAGCTCTATAGAAAGGAGATAATGAATCATAGGAAACAAAGTTAGAGATAGAGTGTCTGGTATAGGCTCGAATCCCTTTTCTTTGAACAATGGGTAAATTCAATGTATTATCATGTGGCAAAGGATCAACGTGAGGTGACTCACCGGGAAAAGCTGGAGCAGGAGAAGATTCATGACTAGGAGAAGGTTCAACAGGAGGTAACTCACCTGGAGATACTGGAGCAGGAGAAGATTCTTGACTAGGAGAAGGTTGCGTGGTGGCCTCTTATATAGCATTTCTTCTTGAGTATAACAACAAAACAGGTCTGTCCAAACGACCAACAGTAACAGTATCCTCCCCTGGGTAGGAATTTTCCAAAAAGTTGAATTATCTAAAGTCTCTGAATCAGGAACCAACACCTCATGTCTATCACTGCTCTCCCCCTTAGGAGGTGTCTGTGGAGAAGGAAAATAAGACTCGGACTCTCTAAAGGTGACATCCATGCTGATAAAAAATTTCAGAGAAGGAGGATGATAACATTGGTATCCTTTTTGTGTCCGAGAGTACCCAATAAAGACACATTTGAGAGCTTGAGGGTCTAATTTTCCAATATTACATGTATGGACAAAACAAACACACCCAAAGACTTTTGGTGGAACAGTATAGGTATTCTTACCCAGTAAGAGCTCAAGAGGACTTTGATAATTCAAGACTCTAAGTGGCATTTGATTGATTAGATATGCAGCAGCAAGGATGGCATCACCCCAATATGATTTATGGAGGTACATAGTGAACAAGAGAGACCGAGCCACTTCTAATAGATGCCGATTCTTGCGCTCAGCAACACCATTTTGAGCACTAGTGTATGGGCAACTGGTTTGATGGAGAATTCCACGAGATTCTAAAAAGGTGCAGAATTTGTGGTCCATATATTCTGTGCCATTATTGGTCCTCAACATTTTAATCTTAGCATCAAATTGAGTAGCAACCTTCGCATAAAAAAAGTGGAAACATTAAAAAACATCACTCTTGGCTTTGATCAAATATACCCGAGTCATCTTAGTGCAATCTGTTGGCCCAGAAAGGCTAAGAGGGGGGTGAATTAGCTTTTTCGAGTTAAGATAGATTTGGTTCCAGATGCAGCCAAATCGTTGCACAGATTTGGTTTCTATTGCAGCCAAATGTAAAATCGGTTAAATAAAGAGTATGAGACAGAGGTAACAAGGTAGAGGCAATAAGACATAAGCAATTTAGAGTGGTTCCCCCACAAAGGAGTACATCCACTACCTAAAGGTCCCTCCTTTAGGATTTCTAACTCTCCACTATACTAGGCTTTTACGGGTTCAACCTTAACCTTTACAAGCTTTTACAGGAGCAACTCTAACCTAAGCTTTTCAAAGGCTCAGCTCTAACCTACACTCAAGCTTTTCAAAATTTTAGCTCTTACCTACCCTCAAAACTAACCTTAGCTTTGAGTATCAAGTAAGATTGCAACTTAATCTCACTTGTAATGCCCTCAACAAGATAACTTCAAGAGTGACTCACTCAAGAAGTGTTTACATTGAGTTTAGAACAGGAGATTCACTCAAGGTAAGCTCAATCTGAATTTTTGAATCTCTTAGAGGATTTGGCTCCAACAGAAACTAAATATCACAGAATCTTTCAATGGGCTGAAGTACACCTTCTAATGAGGCTTCAGACCTCTATATATAGATTCTCAGGATGAGGAAGCTCTCTCACAACGTTCACATAACGGCCATATGATATCCAGGTGGCATAGGAGTTGACTTCTTGCTTCTTTAATAAAATAGTCCACATAGGCAAGCCAAATCTGCAAAATACTTGAGTTTCAATTCTTTTTCTTCAAAAAGCATCCCAAGAATAGAAAGTGTGGACCACCATATCTTCTTGGGTAGAGAGAGGATGTGAGGACCACTTTCTGAACTTTATCTAACCCTTGGAGTGCAAGTTTAACCGTTAGTTGACTTGGTTTAAAATTGTCCACGCAGATGAGCCAAATCTGGATATTACTTGGGCAAAAATTATCTTTCTTCAAAAATGTTTCCAAAAATGGAATGTAAGGACCACCAGCTCTTCAATGGATGAAAGAGGAAGTGAGGGCCACTTTTCTAATCTTTTTCTGATCCTTGGTGAAAGAGGATGTGAGGACCACTTTCTGAACTTTATCTAACCCTTGGAGTGCAAGTTTAACCGTTAGTTGACTTGGTTTAAAACTAACCGTAAGGACATCCTCTTTCTTTTTCTGAAAGAGGATGTGAGGACCATATCTTCTTGGGTAGAGAGAGGATGTGAGGACCACTTTTCTGAACTTTATCTAACCCTTGGAGTGCAAGTTTAACCGTTAGTTGACTTGGTTTAAAACTGTCCATGCAGATGAGCCAATTCTGGATATTACTTGGGCAGAAATTGTCTTTCTTAAAAAATGTTTCCAAAAATGGAAAGTAAGGACCACCAGCTCTTCAAGGGATGAAAGAGGATGTGAGGGCCACTATTCTAATCTTTTTCTGACCCTTGGTGAGCAAGCAAAATCGTTAGTTGAGTTGCTTAAATGTCAACTACTTTTCGGGACTAAATTCTTTATTGGCTGAAAGTGACAGGCTGTTCATTTGGACCACCAAAGCTTCCTAGATGCTTAGAAAGTGTGAGGACCACCTTCCAGTTCATTTTCAAACACTTGGGCTGCAAGTTTGGACATTGGTTGGCATTTTAATTGCCAACTACCGATCTGGAACCACATGAAATATAGATTGATAGTGACAGCTTGTTTTGCAGCCTGTGGAGCCAAATCTTCTTGCATTTAGTTTTTTCATGGAACCAAATGTTTCTGCCCAACACTCAAACAACACAAAACACTTAACCAATATGTTTATTAATCATCAAAATAATATAATGATCATCAGAATTATCAGAAACATATATTTGTATACTAAACATTTGGTATCTTCCTGGAACCAAATGTTTCTGCCCAATACTCAAACAACACAAAACACTTAACCAATATGTTTGTTAATCATCAAAATAATATAATAATCATCAGAATCATTAGAAATATATATTTGTATACTAAACATGATTAGTCTTAATTAATAACCAATTAAGCTACTAATCATATGTTTAGGCTAACACAATCATCAATAAAAGTAACAAACCACCGATTACCAGATAAAGAGGTGGTCTGGGTTGGCCCCCAAACATCAGAATGGATGGTGGTAAAAGGAACTGTGCTTCTGTTGTTCGTACTAGGAGAATGGGTGCTTCTAGTGTGTTTGGCATACTCACAAGCATCACAAACGAGAGAATCAAATTGAGTTTTGGAGAATAAATGAGGACAGATCTTCCGTAACACAAAGAAGGATGGATGGCCTAACTGTCGATACCACTGCATTATTTCATGGTTGACATCATTATTTCCTCCATAAAAGACTTGACCTTGAGTAGCGCTGGGACTCCTCTCCAATATGTATAAGCCATCATGGACCCTACCATTGCCAATTGTCTTCCTTGTCTGAAGATCTTGAAGGACACAATGATCAAGAAAGAATTCGATTTTACAGTTGAGAGATTTTGTAATGGTACTAACGGAGAGGAGATTAACAGGAAATTGAGGAACATGAAGAACCGAAGAAAGCTCGATATGCGATGTATAAGTAACAAAACCTGTGCCAGAAACTGGGATAAAAGAGCCATCAGCTATCCTTACTCTGTTTGGTATTCGACATGGGGAATAATTAGAAAAGATTTTTGAAGAACCGGTCATGTGTCTATTCGCACCAGAATCAAGAATCCACGAGTCTGATTGAGCCAGAAAGGCATTACCGGATTGCACAAAATTGGTGGTTGTAGGTAATTGACTTGAGTGAGACACTAGCCGTTTGAGAAGCCGAATCTCATCGGAGGAAAAAGCACCATTGATTTTATCGGTACACATAATGGTGAAAGTAAAACAACAAAATTGATGAAAAATAGGTAGAAAATAATACTAGAAAAAGAAGGGGAGAAAAAATCCAGCCTGTGAACAATAATTCCAATAGTAAATAGTACCGCGAATAATGTCGATGAACAGTAATTCTGAGAAAAAAAAACCAAACAGTGCGGGAGAGAGGAAAAACTCTATCTCCTATAAGGCACTATGGCTCCGCTACCATGAAGATTTTTGTGAAATGATTTTCTATTGATTTTCTGATTTAATTCATAAGGTAAACATACACCACTATTTATACAAGTAGAATACTAACAAAACTAGAAATCCTAAACTTATACTCCAAGTAAAGTTATTTTTTCTTTTTTATTTTTTATGTCGATCAACAATCACTCAAGCAGCAACAACAATATAACAACACAGGTATTGCACGCAGCATACTATAGGTCATTCATCCTCACTTTAGCTGATATATTCATTATGGAATTCCCTCAACTGGTTCGAATTCCACTTTCTCGTTCACGCGCTCGTTATCAACTCCTATATCGATGACAATATGTTCACATAAGATGTGCATCATTTATGGTATGCACTGGTCGTTTTTATTATTTCATTACCCATACCCGGTTATTAAAAATACTGGGTATATTGGTAATTTACGTTGTTTGCACCAGATACGAGTGTGCTCCGTCTGGGGGATTCCCACTCTCGGGAACTAGTAGCTCCCTATTTTTTTCGTTTCCGCCTTTGTACCGCTATACTAAAAATAATATCTATACTCGGTTAATACTCCAGTAGATGTATACTTAGAAATATTTTTCTAAAATAATATATATAGCATAATTATTTTTATTTTCCAGAAAATATAAATCAGAAAATTTATATTTATATTTTATTTTATTTTTTGAAAGCAGACTGGGCCAGCCCATATACAGAATCATGGGCCAAACCCAATCAACCCATCACAATCAACCCAACCAGCCCAAAACCAAAAGGTTCTAATTTTATTTTTATTCTATTTTTTATTATCATTGGGGATGAGTATATTAATTATGGCGTAAGTTATATAGTTTAAATATTATAATGTTAATTAGTTTTAGGATTGATATTATTTTTTGTTATTATTGATATTACTTAGGCACATATATGCATATTCCTACGTTTCTGTAATTGATGCTTTTGAAAACGTACATAATGAATAATTTTAAGTAGAATCATCACTCATCACCATCAATGTGGGCTAAATTGTTATATGGCGACAACAGATTTCTATACTAGAACAATGCTGGCCATATCTGCCTGAACAATTTGAGAATATTCCATTAACCGAAGAGCAATTGTTCTTTTCTCTCAATGAGCTTATGGAGAGAATGGTTTCTGTATTAATCATATTCTCCTTTAATAAGTTATGGTTCAAGTTCTGCTGATGAGAGAATATTCATCTAACAGGAACTAAAGATGCAAAGAGTCACATCTCCAATTAGTACTATTTGGCATCTTGACATTTCTGAAGGCGTTGTACCTTAACACAAGACACCAGTTAGGGTTTTCTAAAGCATTTTCTTGGTTTGTGCTTTGGCCTATTTGCAAGCTTTTTTCATGTAACATATATCAGAGTAGGTAGTATTTTGCAAGGTGTTTGGGAAGCAAGCACATCTGAGTAATATTCTTTTTCGGGTTTGCAATTCTATCTACCATTACTTTGAAATGAACAGATCATGGATGCTATTAAGAGTGACAGAACAAATAAACATATGCAAAAATTGATTTTTATTCCATTCCAAAATGCAACCGTCTTTCACATAGAGCTCTAATAACTACTGAGCTAACATAAGAGTAAAAAATCCTAACATCTTCTATCATAGGTTCTAACATGCAGCCTCCACAGCAAGTCTCTTGACAACATTCCAGCAGCTGCTCGAGCCGAAAGTCTTCTCAGAAACATCAATTGTGCACGACTCTTTTCCGACACATGCCTGCTCATTTAAAAGGTCAGATAGGATCTCAGTAGAACTAATTTCGCATGTTATTAGTTAGTTAGTGGAAAAGAACTTACATTCTTGATAATGGATAGAGCATCATTAGCTCCTTGACATGTGCCTTTCTCGAAAGCGCCACAAGTTCCTTCAGGGTTACCGAAACTGGCAAAGCTAATGCCAGATATTGGTCGTCCTTGGCATGACAACTCTAATGTATTGTTCTCGTCTATTTTTGCACAAGCGGATGCAATCGACACTGTCTGGAAGTTTACTGTGGAAGGATTGCCACCAAATTCTTCGAACAGGACTATGGTGTTTACATCATTCTCCATGAAAGAACGTGGAATGTGGTACCACCTTTGGGTTGGTTTACCACAGTTTGTGACACATTTGTTGTTGTCATATGAACCACGGTAATCACAAGGCTCATTCTTGCAGCCATCCTCCTCGGCAAGGTAACTTGGCCAATATCTTCCAATGCTTTTACCATTAACCCACGCCATACCTTTTCCCAAACCAAGTAAATCTACCACAACTGGATCAGTTCCCAATGGAGCTTTGAAGGTGGCCTATATATATTTAGTAGAAAAAAATGAAGAATAATTAGCACAAATCTTGTGTGTTCATTGTTTTTCAAAAACATTTTCACTTTTATGTGCTTACCTTGTACCAAGTCATCATTCTGTTTATTGGGACATCATCTTCTTGCCATTTAAGAGAATCAGAGTTATATATCTTGTTGTCAAAACCCTCCAATCCAACCTTATAAGTCCATCTATGTCCCGATAAATCTTTGATTATGGTTTCATCTCCTTTCTTTCCTACCAATTGTACTGGTCCAGAAAGGCCTGCTTCTATCAAATCATATTTTGGGCCATAATTCTACACAAGTTAAAAAAAGAATATTAGTCCAATGAATATGAGTTTTCTAATAATTTTATATTATATTTAAGTATATCTTACCGCAAAACCAACGGTAGCACTAAGCAGGCTAATTACGTTTTTCCCTTTGGTCAACTTGACCGTCTTCTCAAAAATATAATTGAAAATACCATATTCTGCCCATTGAGATCCTGATTATAAATTTTAGAACATCATTAGACACATCAATATAGTTTTCAAGCATTTAATATAAAATAAGCCACAAGCATACCAATATGTTTTCCATTCACGTATGCATGGAGGATTTGCCCAGTGCCATTAACTCGAAGAGACATATTGTTACTCCAAACTAGATCATCTTCTTTCAGATTCACACTACATTTAACACAAATATTAAATTAATAATCCATTGAATAAAATAAATAAAACAAAATACTAAATTTTATTTTTTTATTTCGATATATAGTATGTGTGAATACCTTGTCATATACCAAAGATAATCACTAGCATCATTTGCTGCAACTTTTTGATCAAGGAGTTGATTTGTTGATTCTTGTCCCTTTCCAAATATAGTTGCTTTATCATTATTCTCGGGTTTCCATGACCATTTTAGGGATGATGGCTGTTCTTCCTCGGAATTTGGTTTTTTAACCATAACAGAAGTTTGGGTGTTCACCTATAAAATGATTTTCAACATTTTAAGGAAGATTAAGATAATACTATACATTTTTAAAAACTAAAATGATTTTGTCAACATTTTAAGGAAGATTAAGATAACCTTATACATTTCTAAAAATCTCTATCAAGATCACCTACCTTTGCTGTGTTATATCCCACAATTTTACAATCCGGTAATATGCTGACAGACCATGCTGGTACTTCGTATTGATTTCCTTGGAAAGTGACCGTGATATCTGAACTAGTATTTGTATTGCCCAAAAAGCAACTGGATGCAGTCTCAGTAGCATATATTGTTGCCTAGAAAAAAAATACAAATTAAAATCTAATTCTTCTTTTAAATTTGTATTTAATTAAAAAAATTATTTGCTAAATTGCTTAATACCGTAACAGAGTTGCCAAGATCTTGAGTAGAAATATTTCCGTGGGTCAGAGTTTCTTCCATCGAGTGCAAGACATCATGAAGTTGCTTGAGATGTCCATATTTTGGTTGATTTAGGTTTCCTATAAAATTAAACATTAAAAATCAAATCAAACAAATATAAGATGTAATCATATTACATTGTAAAATACAATTACCATATTCATCTAATGGTGCATCGTAGTCATATGAAGTTGTAATATATGGACCTCCTGCTGTCCTTCCAAAATTGGTCCCTCCGTGATACTGGAATAATAATAAAAAAATAAAATAAGAATTTTAAAAATACATTTTATAGGTTAAAAATTTTTTATTGATTTTTTAACATACTAACCATGTAGTAGTTTTGGAATGTTCCTCCAGTTTGGAAGAATCTTGCGACAGCAAAAGCAACATCTTCAGCAGTCCTATGTGGATCTTTGCCTCCCCAACTCTTGAACCTAAGTTGTAATTATAAAAGATAAAGGTATAGTAATTTGTAAAATGTATTTGAATAATTGAATTGAATGTTATAATTTTAATTAACTTACCATCCAGTCCAATTCTCAGTCCACATTTTAGGACTATTTGGGTTGCTTGGTGTGAATTGATCACAATACCATCCATTACATGTGTTGATCTAATAAAAAAAATTAAAAGAAATGATTAACAATAATTCAGACGAATAAGGAGAAAAAAATAGAGAGAAGTATATACCATTGATTGAGGAGCATCACTTTCTTGACACATAATCCATGGAATTCCAATATCAAGTGATTCAGCCATATTCGCGCACCAATCAATATATGCCTTACCAGCATCTCCATAGGATGTTATGACATTTCCGTATTCATTCTCAATCTGATCAACAATTACCAAAACATAATCGATTAGTGTTAGGAATGAATCACAATATATATTAATTACTTTATTTTATGTTATTACCTGTGCAAGTATGATAGGACCTCCTTGAGATGCAAATAAATTTTCTTGTTTCATCATGTCAACTATCAAGGCAGTAAAATTTTGCATCTCGTTCTACAAAGGCAAATTATAATCCTTATTAACTAATGCTTAGCAAATATTAAACAAAAAAAATAGTAATTTGAAAAAACTAACCATGAATACATCATTTGTTGTACGCAACTCAATGCCTGGCAAATTATGCAACCACACAGGGAACCCTCTGTAACATATAAATCATGTGCATTAAAAATTCCTAATTTAGAGCATACATAAATTTTCATAAAATTTTCAATAAACTAAAATACATTTAGACCAATAATATCTTTACCCGTAGTTCCACTCAGCACAAACATATGGTCCAATCCGAAGAACTGCGTAAAGTCCTTCCTTTTGGATTGTCTTGATGAATCTAACAAGATCATTGTTACCGCTAAAATCATACTGACGACGCGCTGGCTCATGAGAATTCCAAAAAACATAGGTTTCAATAGCATCTAAACCACCTTCCCTTGATTTCCTAATAAGGTCTGGCCACATCTGTTAACAAAAGATGTAATTAGAACACAATCACCAAGCAACAATCAAAGTGTAAGCTATAAAAAATAATATTCTAATTAAAAAAATGTGATTAATTAGACTAGTAGTATTACCTCCGTTGTGCTTCTAGGGTAATGAATGGAGCCAGACAGCAAAACTCTACGTTTGCCATCGATGGTGATGGCTCTTCCATCACGGGAAATATTAACAGCAAAAGCAAGGTTGACAACAAAAGAAAAGAACAACAATATTGCAAGATTACTAATAATCATTGCTGCTTTTTTTTTCTTTCTCCAAGATGACAATGTAAAGAGAATTGTGAGAAATTATAGCAGTCACTACTCTATTTATATAGTGGCAAGCTAGGTGTGGAAGATTGAAATTATAAAACAAAGCTTATCTAATTTAAATACAAAATTTTAATTTGTTGAGATTTTGATGGTATCATATCTTAGTGGATATAGTGATTTACCATTTTTGTTGCAATCATGATAGTCCTAGACTTTATTTCCAATCTTGAAGTTTACCCATTTTATTTTTAGGATTTACTTTTATAAAGAAGAAATTTAACTATAAAGGAAACAAACGTATGTGTATTGGACAAGAAATTTAATGAACTTTTTATCATCCATTCACATCCATATCAAATACACCCATATCCGAGTCAGAAAATTTTTTTCCCTATCTTTTACTTCTTCTTATCCTTCTTCTTATCGGACTATTTTCTTTAACAAAAAAAAGAATGAAACCAAATGAAAAATTAAAAGTTAAATTTTTTAAAAAATTTTTTGGCTAATAGCAAGAGTGTACAACAAGGAGGATATTTGTTCACCTTTATACTTATGCGTTTTAGTTTAGATAGAATTATCTGTTGCCTAAATTTTGTAATTAAATCAACAAAAAAAATATCTTACCTTGCTTTACCCATGTGCGTTGCACATGGTATAGTATTATTTTAAAAAACTTATTAATGTGAAAAGTTTTATTATCCAAAATTTAATTAAAATAATAATGTAAATATGAATGGTTAATAATAACATTCATCAATGTAATAACAAAATAATAACATTCTTTAAAGTAAAAAATAATAAAAGATTATGTAAATATTAATTATAGTAAATTATTCTATAAGGTAGTAATAATAATTTATACATCCTCTTTTCCAATACAAATTAAACTTCTTTCTCTTGTCATTCCTATATGTTCTTTTCAATTGCTTTATTTATTCTTATTAAGAAGATATAATCTTTGCCTTAACAATTGATGAGCTTTTGAATGCATTGAAAAAAGTTTACATAAATAAATTTTTCAGTAATTATTAAAATATATTATTCAATTACTTAACTATATAAATTACTTGTCTTAGAATTCGACACTGTTATATAATCTGTTACATCTGAATAGTGATTTTCACTATGAGACATTTTTTACTTTTAAAATTTTTATTTATTTTTATTTTTTAGTTTGTGTACCATTTATGCGTTCAATAGAAATGTTTTACACAGTTGTTAATATTCTATTTTCTTCCTTTTTGATATTTCTATTATTTATGCACAATAATAATTTTTTTGAATTATTTACTTGCATGAATATTTCTAATTTATTACCTTCACCTACCTCCATAAAATTTTTTGTACCAAAATATTTTTCACTATCTTTTTATATAAATAATTTTTTATTTAAAGTTTATATTAATTAGATATTATTAATCTTTTTACTTTAATTTTCACATATAAATCTTACTGACTAACTTTAATCAATTACGTAACTGTTATATTTATCAACAATAGTTTTCAAAAATTTTTAAAAATTTAATCATAAATTATTGTCTTTACAAAAGGTTTTTAAAATCAATTTTCCTTAATTTTCTCTTAATAGTAATATTACTGTGTTTAAAATTTTATATTAATTCTTTGTCCACCAAATTTCTTTCATTTGCTTACTTATATATCCTTTTTCTTTTTAGGAATACTTATATATCCTTTTGGTTTAATGATTGGAAATTTTATCTTGTATATAACTTGAGAATACCATTATTTAGTAATAAATATTTTACTATTTTCTATTTAACACTCTCATATTTTATTTTAATTTTAGGTTTTTTTATAATAATTTCCTGTAGGAATTCCTTTTATCTTTTTAATTCTTTTGGGAAGTAATTTTTTTTATTACTTTAGAATACCAATTGTGTAAGGATTTATATTGTGTGCTTTTTTTCTATGAGTTCATCATTTAGATTAATTATTTCTATTTCTATTTACTATTTAAAAATTATATTTTTATCAATTGTATTAACATATTTGATTTTTAATTTCTAATTTTTTAAAAATAATATTATTTATTTTTTAAAAGATATAATTTTTTTGTAAAATTTAGATTAATTCTCAGTTAATTTTTGAAAGTCAGTATAGTTATTTCTATAATATTTTAATGCCTAAATTTCTATGATATCTTCTTTAGTACCTGATAGATTTTCTTACGTATATGTTGGTTATTTGACTATTTAAATATTATACTATTCTGATTGGCAGTTACATAAAATATTAAAGTTATTAAAAAATAATAGTTTAAATTTAAAAAATAATTTTATTTTTAAGTCTTCTGCAATATACTACTTAAATAATATTCTAGTTCTTATTTTTTCCTCATATCTTATCTTTTGATAAATTTGATGATTATTTCAATATTTAGTTTTTTCTAATTTTTTATTTCAAAATGTTATTATATGAAAAAATATATTTTAATACGTTGATTTTTCGAGAATCTTTTTTTATTTTATGGTAAAAGTTTTTTTATTTTTTAAGAATAATATTATTTAGTTTTTGTAAGATTTTATTTTTTTTGTAAAATTTAGATTAATTCTCAATTAATTTTTGAAATTCATTATATTTTTTTTATATTGTGAATTCCTTTCGAATTGGAGCCATAGAGCTATATCCATTTATTAATATTCACTTTAACTCGACCCAATGTTTTGATGCCTAAATGACAGATTTTTTTACATATATGTTGGTTATTTGATAATTTTAATATTATATTACTCTGATTGGCAGTTTGATAAAAGATTAGAATTATTAAAAAATAATAATTTTAACTTTAAAAATAATTGTATTTTTAATTTTTCTGCAATACACTACATCAATAATATTCTAGCTCTGATTTTTTGTTCATATTTCTTTATAAATTCATTATTAATGTAATTTTTATTTTTTCTAATTTTTTTATTTTATGGTAAAATTTTTTATAATTAATTTTTATAATATCTACTTTGGCACTTCATTGATTTTACATATATATATTGGTTATTTAATTATTATCATATTATCCCTTAGGAGACTCATAATATATTACAATTGTTGAAAGAAATAAAAAAATTATTTTTAGGTTCTTTTTGCAATATATTACGATTAGTATTATTCCAATTCTTACCTTTTGTTCATAATTTTTATATAAATTTGGTATTTATTTTAATATTTAATATCTGACAATATTTTTATTTTAAAAGGTTATTATATTAAAAAATAAATTTACTATTTTGCGAGAACTTCATTCTTTGTATTATGTTCTACATATTAGAATCGCTTAATATGGTTTTAATTGGTAATCTGGTATGGCTTACATGTTCTTTCTCGTGATAGGAAGTTGTGCATCCCTATGAAATTATTATAGATTAGAATCACTTAATATGGTTTAATTTAATTCTTCGTTCTTCTTTTTATATAGATTTTTTATATTTTTATATAATTATTTTTTGCAATCTTTAGTCAGTTGTTGACGATAAATATCTTTGTCATTATTCTTGGTTCTTTGAGTATTCTAATTTTCTTCTTCATAGTTTTTTTAATGCTCTTTTATATAATTATTTATGTTAATTATTTAGATTAATTATGCGCAGTGATAGAGGCATATTATAGAGGACTATTATGATGAAATTCTATAAAAAAAAATTATTGTAGGAAACTACATATCATTATTATTTATTATATTATTATTAAGTAGGGGTATTTTTGTCTTTCAATTTTGGTGCATTTTTTGTGGGTTCGTACTTTTATGAATAGTATCTTGGGAGTAACTTTTCAATTTATATTGATTGTGCGTCTTTTTTTTATGTTTTTTATCATTATTTTATCTATATTATCTTATATAACTAATTAAATATTAATTATATTTTTTTTTGGAAAAAATAAATATCAATGCATTAGGTGAAAGAAATATTTTTGATTAATATAGTAAGATATTCAATGTAACAGCCCGAGTAATTTTTCGCATTTTTACCGGTACCATAAAAAGTATTTATACAATTATTTACCATTAAAATTAATCTTGGGTAATTAATTTATGGTAATTTGTGCATCGGATTCCGAAACCGAGCCCTGTCCCACATTCGAAATTTTTCTGCGGATTTTTCGGGTCCAGGAATCTTCAGAAAAGCCGGGTTTATCCTCGAGTTATCGGACCAGAAATAAAGCTAAAGGGGTATTATAGTTATTTTCTGGTCCGGACGGGACACGCTTCACATGCTGCACAGTATTGAGGCAGCCGCCGCCTTTTCCCTGTGAAGCCTGTGAGCAGACTGTGTCGCACGTGCCTTGCTTTTACTGTGTAACCAGTGCCATGCATGTCTTCAACCCGTGATTTCCTGCCTTATCATCCTTGCCTCTACAAACTTCACCTGCAAACTCTGCAAAAACACTGCCTAGGAAAAACCATACAACCTACTGAACCAAACCAGAAAGAAAAAAAAAAAACCTCAGCCCAAGACGTTGCCGTTTAGGCAACAACCCCATCTTCCTTCATTTTCTCCTCCCTCTCCCCGTGGCCAAACCACCACCGTGAGCCACCTCCACCACCTGTAACCTCGCGCGTGTAACCTCGACGTCAAGCCGCCCTCCTCTTCGCCGCGGATCGACCCCGTCACCGTTGTGCCGAGCTCGCAGTCGCCCGTCTCCTCTCCTCTCCGCCCTCGCCTCCTGCTGCACCGCCACCAGCAGACACCAGCGGCGTCGCCTCTTTCTCCTCGTTGTACCGCCTTCCTCCTTCTCGCCTCGTCGTCGGCTCGCCTGCACCGCCTCGCCTGCCTCGTTCCTTGTTTTCCGCCATCACGCCGCCTTGTGTTGAGGTGAGGAAGACGCGACCCGTTTGGTTGGGTCACGGGACGGGTCGACCCGCGCATAGTGGGTTGTGTTTAGGATTGGTCAGTTGGGTTAGGCTATGGTTGTTGGGCTGGACGTGGGCTGTGTTGTCTGGGCTGCTGTGTGGGCCTGAGCCTGGGCTCTTAATGGGGCTTGGGACTGGTGCATATAGTAGATTGGGCTGACACTGTTGCCCAGTCCGGTTGTAACAAAAAAAAGAGAAAAGATATTCTGGGAAATAAAAATAAATATAATTCTGGGAATTTAATGGAAAAAAAATATATAACAAGGTTTATTTTTCTGGAAATAATATTATGGAAAGTATATAATATATTGTGGAAGTATAATTTTATGGAAAATATTTTTGGAAAAATATATACTTAAGAAAATAATTGGAAAGGGTATTATCAAAGTAACAGGTACCGGAATAATAACCGGGTATAAGTATAGTATATTTTTGGCACGTGGAATTAAATGGTGAATTATGATGATAATGGAAATAACCTGAGGCAGTACCGAGTCGGTTCAGTATTTTAATTTTACGGCATACAATATTAGCATGGCATCTGCATAACATCTTATATGTGCATATTATTTGTTTGATATAGGAGCTGATAACGAGCAATTGCCTGTGGAGCCAGACTTGGAGTCTGTTGGGCATTTCCAAAATTGATAATCGGCTAAGGTGAGGATGAATAACCTTGGATATGTGCCCGTAATACTGTGTGTGTTTTTATTGTTTGATTGAACTGCTGAGATGGTATTTGTTGGATACTTGTCTGCTATGGTGGTTTGTTGTTGTTGTTAGACTGTGATATTGGTTTGTGAATATTGTGTTGAGATTGATGATGAATTGGTAAATATGGATAATTGAGGAAAGGATAATGAGTATTGAAAATGGAATTGGAATTGAAATTGAGATGATGATTTAATTGTCACGTGGAAAGTAGTGGTACGACTAGATGGTTAGAGGCTAGTTCTATAGTGTCATGGCCGGTTTGGTTTGGTTGTTGGGGATGTTGATCCCGGTTGATTTGGATATTGGGATGTTGATCCTGGATTGGTTGTTATTGGGATGTTGATCCCGGATTGTGTTTGGCCTGGCATCCGGAATTAGTTAATTACCAGGTACGACCCTAGCTTGTCCAGTGACAGGGGCCCGAAAGATAAAATTGGTAATGATAATAATTATTCTTTTGGTCTTGGCTCAGTCATATTTTGGTAGATTCTTTGTGTTGTCTTTGCCTGTATTTACTTCGAAAGTATTATGGTTGCCTGCATATCTCTGTTTATCCATGGTCGGTGAGCACTTCGGACTCACCCCTCGCCTGCGGGGTTTCATCCCGTAGGTTGAGTTGTTTCGTAGTTTAGGTACGACGTTCGATGGCTGCTGCTTTCTTCTCCACCTGACTCCGGATCCATACCTCCGCTGCATGTGCATATAAGTCTTCCGCTGCTGTGTTATATGTGTTGTTGCTTTCCTATATTGCTTATGATGCTGTTTATACTGGATTATGCTGCTGTTGTTGAGAAATGTGTGTGGATTGAATAATGGTCCCCGGGTATGGGTGACAGTTGTAATATACAGTTTGCTGATGTATTTGAATTTACTGTGTAGTATTTTACTGCGATGTACTGCCTGTTCTATCAATAAGAATAGTTTCGGCATGTGTTTACTGTATCTGGTAAATACGGGTCGGGGCGCTTCATTTTGGTAGCGGAGCAGGCAGTAGGTCATTAGGGACATAATTGTGATTGCATGACTGTTTGTTTGTGCATAAGATCTGTCACGACATGATATAATATGCATACATATACATTCTCATATAGGTAAGATGAATGGATCCGGTTGGAGGGAATCAGCATGCTGGAGGTCACCTAGATGACGATCAGGTATCGGTGGATCAACCGCAGCAAGATGTGGGAGGTCCGGAACATCCTCCGATTGTTCCTTTGGGAGACCCTACACAGATGCTAAATGGGGTAACTCAAATTCTGCGAAGGCAAGATGCCAAGGATGCTCGTATCGATGCCATGGAAGCTCGGGAACAGGAAAACCAGGGACCAGTCGAGGATCCAGTGTATATGAAGTTGGAGAAGCTTGGGGCAGAGATTTTCACCGGTGTTACTACACCACAGGATGCTGATCAGTGGCTCAGACAGATGAACAGAGTTAAGCTGAAACTGACGTGCAGGAATGACAAGTGGGCCAGATATGTCGTTGCTATGTTTAGAGGAGATGCCGTTGATTGGTGGGAGTCTACAACCAGGGACCTGCCGACACCTATCACTATGCCATGGAATCAGTTCGTGGAGATGTTTCGAAGGAAGTTTGTTTCTGAGGCATACCAGGACCGGCTAAGACGAGAGTTTCTGGGACTGCAACAGGGGGCAGAACAGACGGTCAATGAGTATGAGATCAAGTTCAACCGCTTGTCCATCTACGCCAGTGAGTTTGTATCTACTCCGGAGGCCAGATGTAAACATTTCTGGGATGGTCTTCGATCTGGTATCCAGACAGTCATGGGGTGCAAGGTTTATGAGACTTACCAGGACATGCTATCAGATGCCTTGAGAGCCGAGATTATCTGGCTGGGCAATGAGAGAGAGCAACAGGAGATCCGTAAGAGGCAAGCTGCACAGAGTTTTGGGGGACAGAACAAGAGGTTCCAGACACCAGCGAACCGGTCAGGATATGGACAGAGCCGATTCATGCCAGTGAGCCAGGGACGTGGATGGAACAATAACACCTACAACCTAGGCTGTTTTTGGACTCAGTCTGGAGGGACTTCGTCTTGGAATGCTCGCCCGAGACTTCCTCTTTCTTAGGTGAGGTGTATGAGTGTAACGAAGTTGGGCACTACCGATATTTTTGTCCCAAGTTGGGAAGATCTGGAGGTACGACACCCGCTCAGACAGTGCAAGCTTCAGTTGCTAGTGTTCCTAGTGGTTCTGGAGTTTGCCGAGGCCTAGGACTTGGAGCTGTTCCTGCTAGAACCTAGTCAGCCATGAATCAGAGTGCAGCAATGCCGAGAGCGTTTGTGATCACCGCTGATGAGGATCCAGAGAATGCGGATGTTATAGCAGGTAATTTTACAGTCTTTGGTAGCATTGCTTATACTTTGATTGATCCTGGTGCTACGCATTCATTTGTCGCACAAAGTTTTGCAATACAACATAACTGTATGGAAGAAAGTTTAACTTGTCCGATGAGGGTTAAGATACCTGCGGGTATAGTGGTCAGGTTCACCCATGTGTGCAGAGACGTTTCGCTTTCGTACGATAGCGAGGTTTTTCTTGCACGGTTGGTTGTAAGAACATGGGAGGTTTCGATATCATTCTAGGGATGGATTGGTTGTTAAGGTACAGTGCTATGGTAAACTGTCGAACCAAGGAAGTGCTGCTGACATCCGATGGTGGTCGACAGGTATTTGGAGAGCTGCTACTACATGTAGTATCTCTGCTAACTAGGATATCGGAATGAAGCCGCACGATCCAGATGCCTTGCTGACACATGTCAAAGGCGAAGAAGTTTAGACTCCGGTTTTGGGGGACATCACAGTTGTGAGAGAGTTTCCAGATGTGTTTCTAGAGGATCTACCAGGATTGCCACCTGACAGAGAAGTTGAGTACACCATCGATCAGATGTCGGGAGTGACACCTATCTTGATGGCACCGACAGAACTCCAAGAGTTGAAGAAACAGTTAGATGAGTTGTTTGAGAAGGGATTTATCAGGCCTAGTACATCACCTTGGGGATCTCCAGTTCTCTTTGTGAAGAAGAAAGATGGCAGTTTGCATATGTGTGTGGACTACCGACAGCTGAACAAAGTGACAGTAAAGAACAAGTACCCGCTTCCCAGGATTGATGACCTCTTTGATCAGTTACAGAGAGCTACTGTATTTTCCAAGATTGATCTTCGGCCTGGCTATCATCAGGTCAAGATTGCAGAGAAAGACATACCGAAGACAGCCTTCCGTACTCGGTATGGACATTTTGAGTTCACAGTGGTTCCTTTCGGCTTGACCAATGCATCTACAGTTTTCATGTGCTTGATGCACTTGGTCCTGAATGAGTTCTTGGACAAGTTTGTGGTAGTCTTCATCGACGATATTCTGATATACTCCAAGATCAAGGAAGAACATGAAGAGCACCTGAGGGGAGTACTACAGAGGCTACGAGAGAAACAGTTGTATGCCAAGTTCAGTAAGTGCAAAGTTTGGCTTGAAGAGGTTGCATTCCTTGGACATGTTGTATCCGGGGATGGGATTAAAGTTGACCCTGCCAAAGTGAAAGCTGTTCTAGAATGGGAGCCACCCAAGATGGTACCCGAAGTCAGAAGTTTTCTTGGTCTTGCAGGATATTACCGGAGATTCATCGAGGGTTTTTCCTTGATAGACAGTTCTATGACCAAGTTATTGAGGAAAGATCAAGCCTTTGTATGGAGTGATACCTGCCAGAGGAGTTTTGATGAACTGAAGAAGAAGTTGACATCAGCGCCAGTCTTGACAGTACCTAAGCCAGGAGTGGAGTATGTGCTGTTTTGTGATGCTTCAGGTCTTGTTTTGGGGGCAGTTCTGATGCAAGAGGGCCGAGTGATTGCTTATGCTTCGAGACAGCTAAGACCACATGAGAAGAACTACCCGACACATGATCTAGAGATGGCCGCAGTGATCCTTGCTTTGAAGATTTGGAGAGAGATGCCGGATTTTCACAGATCATAAGAGTCTCAAGTACATCATGACTCAGAAGGAACTTAACCTGCGACAGAGATGTTGGGTTGAGTTGCTGAATGATTATGATTATACTATTGAGTATCACCTTGGAAAAGCTAATGTTGTAGCAGATGCTTTGAGCCGGAGACAACCAGAAGATGCTTCCACGACCTACTCGGTATCCTCTCTTATCGAGTTAAGGAAAATGGGAGTTGATTTGTTAGTGGACGAGACAGGAGCTTTGTTGACCCATATTAAAGTCAAGTCTAACCTGAGAGGATGGATTGTGGAACTACAAGATGGAGATCCCGACTTGATCAAGCTGAAAGAAGAAGTCCGCAGTGGAAAAGAAGACAAGTTTCACATAGCTGAGGATAGTGCATTGGTGCTGGGGAAACGTCTATGCGTACCCAGAGTTGGTGACCTACGTAGTTAGATTTTGGAAGAAGGACATATGACGCCGTATGCTATGCACCTAGAAGCACCAAGATGTATCAGAATTTGAGGAGTCATTTCTGGTGGCCGCACATGAAGAAAGATGTAGCCGAGTATGTGGCTAAGTGTATCACCTGCCGGCAAGTGAAAGCCGAGCATCAGGCACCAGCAGGAAAGTTGAGATCTTTGACAGTGCCAGAGTGAAAGTGAGAGATGATCACTATGGATTTTATGGTCGGATTACCGTTGACCCGGAGACAGCATGATGCTATCTGGGTTATTGTTGACCGACTTACAAAATCAGCTCATTTTCTTCCTATTCGATAGACTCCTTAGACAAGTTGGCGAAGCAGTATGTTACAGAGATTATGAGACTACATGGAATTCCTAAGTCCGTAGTCTCAGACAGAGATCCGAGATTCACATCACGATTTTGGAAGAGTTTGAAAGCAGCTTTGGGTACGAAGCTGAGTTTCAGTACCGCGTTTCATCCTCAGACAGACGGACAGTCAGAGAGAACTATCCAGACATTGGAAGACATGTCAAGGGCTTGTGCTCTTAATTTCAGTGGGAGTTGGGATCAGTATTTGCCTTTACCGGAGTTCGTCTACAACAACAGTTTTCATTCTAGTATCGACATGCCATCGTTTGAAGCTCTTTACGGAAGAAAGTGCCAAAGTCCAGTATGTTGGGATGAAGAAGGTCTCCGTTTGATTGTGGGTCCAAATTTGGTTAAGCAGACAGTTGATAAGATTCAAGTAGTTGAGCAGAGTATGAGAGCAGCACAGGACCGACAAAAGAGTTATGCTGATAAGCATCGTCGTGAGATGGAGTACCAAGTGAGAGAAAGAGCTTTCCTCCGAGTTGCGCCTTTGAAGGGTGTTATCAGATTGGGGAAAAGAGGGAAGCTGAGTCCCAGGTACATCGGGCCGTACGAGATCGTGGAAAGGGTTGGACCTTTGGCGTACAGATTGTCCTTACCAGAGGAGTTGTCACAGATTCATGATGTGTTCCATATTTCCATATTGAGGAGGTACAGATCAGATCCGAGCTATGTGGTTAGTACAGCGGATGTTGAGGTATCTGAGGATCTTACGTATACAGAGTTGCCAGAACAGATTCTTGCCCGAGAGGTCAGACAGTTGAGAAATCGAGTCATTCCAATGGTAAAGGTTAAGTGGAGCAAGCACTCTGTGAACGAGTCTACATGGGAAGTTGAAGAGCACATGCGTTCTCAGTTTTCGCACCTGTTTTCAGCATCAGAGTGAATTTCGGGGACGAAATTCGTTTAAGGTGGGTAGGCCGTAACAGCCCGGGTAATTTTTCGCATTTTTACCGGTACCGTAAAAAGTTTTTATACAGTTATTTGCCATTAAAATCAATCTTGGTTAATTAATTTATGGTAACTTGTGCATCGGATTCTGAAACCGAGCCCTGTCCCACGTTCGGGATTTTTCTGCGGATTTTTCGGACCAAAGTTGGAATTTTTCGGGTCCAGTAATCTTCAGAAAAGCCGGGTTTATCCTCGAGTTATCGGACTAGAAATAAAGCTAAGGGGGTATTATAGTTATTTTCTGGTCCGGACGGGACACGCTTCACATGCTGCACAGTATTGAGGCAGCCGCCGCCTTTTTCCTGTGAAGCCTGTGAGCAGACTGTGTCGCCCGTGCCTTGCTTTTCCTGTGTAACCAGTGCCATGCATGTCTTCAACCCGTGATTTTCCTGCCTTATCATCCTTGCCTCTGCAAACTTCACCTGCAAACTCTTCAAAAACATTGCCTAGGAAAAACCATACAACCTACTGAACCAAACCAGAAAGAAAAAAAAAACACCTCAGCCCAAGACGTTGCTGTTTAGGCAACAACCCCATCTTCCCCCTCCCCTTCATTTTCTCCTCCTTCTCCCCGTGGCCAAACCACCACCGTGAGCCACCTCCAACACCTGTAACCTCGCGCGCGTCACCTCGCCGTCAGGCCGCCCTCCTCTCCGCCGCGGATCGACGCCGTCACCATTGTGCCGAGCTTGCAGTCGCCCCGTCTCCTCTCCTCTCCGCCCTCGCCTCCTGCCGCACTGCCACCAGCAGACACCAGCGGCGTCGCCTCTTTCTCCTCGTCGCACCGCCTTCCTCCTTCTCGCCTCGTCGCCGGCTCGCCTGCACCGCCTCGCCTCCCTCGTTCCTTGTTTTCTGCCATCGCGCCACCTTGTGTTGAGGTGAGGAAGACGCGACCCGTTTGGTTGGGTCACGGGACGGGTCGACCCGCGCATAGTGGGTTGTGTTTGGGCTTGGTCAGTTGGGTTGGTGTAACGCCCCGAATTTCGTAATTTGATTTTTCTCGGAAATTTTCGAAATCTTTATTCCAATTTTACCCTTGAGGAATTTCCGGATTTTTGGATAAGGAAATAAATTATTTTACCTTGGTTATAAGGGAAATAAGTCGATGGTATGACGGGTTCGGCTTTCGTTGGAGTTTAATCGGGTTTCGGGGTTGAGAATTAAGTTTTGAAGTAGTTTCCCCGAAACTACGTCGTTTTGGAACTGTTCAAAAAAAAAAAAAAAGGGAAAGGAGTCAACGGGGCGGGTTGACCGCGCCCAGCCGAACGACGCGTCGTTCGGGCTGGCGGGTCAAGCCCTAAAGACCCTTCCTCCTCTTTTCTTTCTTCACTTTTCTTTTTCTTCTTCTTCTTCTATTAGCCGCCGCCGCCGCCTACCCCTTCCCTTCCCTTCTCTTCTTCCTCCTTCGTTCTTCTCTTCCCTCCTTCCTCTCGTTTTTCCTCTCTTCTTCTTCCTTCCTCTCTTCTTTTCCTCTCGTCCTCCTCTCTCTCGTCTCCCTCTCGTCTCCCTCTCTCCTTCGTCTTCCTTTCTTCCAAGCGCCGTCGCCACCATCACAGTTGGAGAAGAGGTCGAGGCCACCTGCGTGTGGAGTCCTCGTTTTCTTCGTGAGGCGTGCTGGTGGTTGAGACTCCGAGCGGCGCCGTGGTGAGCCCGAGGCCAGACCGGCATCGGCAGTGAGGGGTTGAATCCGGTAAGCGCTGCAGTCGTCTTCCTCTCCATTAATTCGTTTTCTTGATTGTTTTTGGTGGTGGTGACGGATTGGGGTAGTTTGATGGCTGATTTTCCTTTTGTTCCTCCTTGTGTTTGGTTTCGGGTTGATTGGCTTGTATTTGGGGTGGCGCGTTGGGTGGCCGGTGTTGCTGCTGTCGGGTTTCTGCTCGCCGGTGCTGGTGGTCGGTTCCGGCAGGTGGCTCGTGGGACGGGCAGTGAAGGTGCTCGTGTGTGAGTGTGTTCTGCCGGCAGTGGAGGGGAGATTTCGTTTTGGCAGCAAATTTCCGGTAAGGATGCGATTCTTTTTCTTCCTGTTCCTTGTGGGTTTGTGTTGTGTTATTGTTGCCGTGTAGTGAATATGTTGGCTGTTTGGTTTCTGGCAGTTTTGGGTAAATTCCGGCAAGGTCACCGGAATCCGGCGAGGCTCGGGAATTTTCCGGCGAGGCTCGGGAATTTTCCGGCGAAGGCTCGGGTGTTATTTCCGGCACTTAACGGTATACTTTAATGTGTAATTTGTATACATTAATGGCATGTACTAATTCGGAATTGGGATTTGTATTTAATTATGATTAGTGGAAACCGAGACGGGTAGAACCTTAGGCCGGTAAATACCGACACGGGTAGAACCTTAGGCCGGGATGGACTTGGACTCGGATTAACTTTGGATCTAAGTAATGGGCTTTGAGCCCAATCATATAATTGGTTAATTACGGACTTGAGGAAGTGGGCTTTAGGCCCGGAAATTGTAAATGGGCTTAGATTGGACTTAGGCCGGGAATTCATAAACGATTTAAGGAGTGGGCCATAGGCCCGGGAATTTCTTTTGGACTTAGTTGGGCTTAAGCCCGGTGAACCCTAGGTCCCGTTACTCGGAGTTTTGGTGAGAGAACTTTAAGTCGGGTTTGGACCCGGGAATTACGTAGTCGACTAACCGGGGATGGGTTTAACTCAGTGGAGCATATAGTTGCATTCATGCACGTCTTAATTGTTTATGTTTGTAATTTGTTGTGTGTGCCGGTATTCAGGCACGGGTGTTACCTCGGGAGCTGGTGGATCGGTTTTGGGAAAGACTCCACAGGACAATCGTCGTTGAGGTGACTTTATATGTCTTTTTATGTTTGTTTGCATGAGCTCGTTGGAATGGTTGTTTGAGTTGCATGCTTGTTTGCTAACATGCTGTAATCTGTATTGTGTGCCTAAGTGTATTATGTGCTTATGAGCAGGATGTTGGATTTGTTATGGATTATAACATGTGTTGTGATTTTGGGTGCTTGTGTGATGTGTTGTGGGTCGGAGACCCGGTTATTTGATCGAGATGTCCTTATCACACTACTCTGTTAGATCACAACCAATGGCACACATAAACTCATAATCTGTGAATAAAGATAATGTACAGTAGAAGTTAGGCTACTGTGTGCTGATGACCGGTTGTTTCGAGCGGGAAGTGATACCCCTCGGGTTTGCTTGCGGTTTAGCAAGTGTTATGCAGATTTGCATGTGGGTCTGTGATGACCGGTTTCTACCTCCCTCCTTCTACCTCCCCCTTTCTACCTCCCTCTTTCTCTCTGTCTCTCTCTCTCTCTCTATGGTTATGTTGGGCTTCGTGCCTGGTTTATATGGGCTTCGTGCCTGGTTTATTTGGGCTTCGTGCCTGGTTGTCTCATGAGACGGGACCGAGCTCGACGCACACAGTAGGGGGCCCTGAATAATAAAAAGTAATAAGAAAAACTTAACACATAACAGATGGAAACTAATGAATTGTTTGTTGATTGTGTTGGCATGTTAGTACTGATTGTTGTATGTTGCATGCATGACTTGTTGCTCTGCTTCCCTTCGGACCTGATCTGCACACTCTCATAATTAGATATATATTGCTCACTGAGTAGGCGACTCACATAATCGCCAACGTTGTTTTTCAGACTTTAGATAGCGTGCAGTCACTGTCTTCTTTTCCCGGAGTACGGACGTGGACATCCCAGCAGGTAGCCGTGCTTGTTCTCCCGGTTGGATCCGTAGTGTCGGCATGCATACTATTTGTTTCCCATATTTTATTTCATTTATTTCTTCCGCTGCATTGGATCTTATTGAGATGTCTATTGATTTTGGATTACATTTTCGGCGGGTTGCCGGGTTTATGTTTTGATGATGTTTCGGCAGGATGCCGGGTTGATATGGGGCTTGTTAAGCCGGATTATTAAGTTCATTTTGACATCTCGTTTTATTGAGGATTTTGGATATTGTTTTTGATATTGATTTTCGTGTCCCGGGTTTCAGGGGTATTTTGGTAATTTCCTTGAGTTTGGTATTTTATTGTTAAATTGGGACACGGGTGTTTCAGTTGGGCTATGGTTGCTGGGGTGGACGTGGGCTGTGTTGTCTGGGCTGCTGTGTGGGCCTGAGCCTGGGCTCCTAATGGGGCTTGGGACTGGTCCATACAATAGATTGGGCTGACACTGTTGCCCCAGTCCGGTTGTAATAAAAAAAAGAGAAAAGATATTCTGGGAAATAAAAATAAATATAATTCTGGGAATTTAATGAAAAAAATATATAACAAGGTTTATTTTTCTGGAAATAATATTATGGAAAGTATATAATATATTTGGGAAGTATAATTTTGTGGAAAATATTTTTGGAAAAATATATACTTAAGAAACTATTTGGAAAGGGTATTATTAAAGTAACAGGTACCGAAATAATAACCGGGTATAAGTATAGTATATTTTTGGCATGTGGAATTAAATGGTGAATTATGATGATAATGGAAATAACCCGAGGCAGTACCGAGTCGGTTCAGTATTTTAATTTTACGGCATACAGTATTAGCATGGCATCTGCATAACATCTTATATGTGCATATTATTTGTTTGATATAGGAGCTGATAACGAGCAGTTACCCGTGGAGCCGGACTTGGAGTCTGTTGGGCATTTCCAAAATTGATAATCGGCTAAGGTGAGGATGGATAACCTTGGATATGTGCCCGTAATACTATGTGTGTTTTTATTGTTTGATTGAACTGCTGAGATGGTATTTGTTGGATACTTGTCTGCTATGGTGGTTTGTTGTTGTTGTTAGACTGTGATATTGGTTTGTGAATATTGTGTTGAGATTGATGATGAATTGGTAAATATGGATAATTGAGGAAAGGATAATGAGTATTGAAAATGGAATTGGAATTGAAATTGAGATGATGATTTAATTGTCACGTGGAAAGTAGTGGTACGACTAGATGGTTAGAGGCTTGTTCCATGGTGTCATGGCCGGTTTGGTTTGGTTATTGGGGATGTTGATCCCGGTTGATTTGGATATTGGGATGTTGATCCCGGATTGGTTGTTATTGGGATGTTGATCCCGGATTGTGTTTGGCCTGGCATCCAGAATTAGTTAATAACCAGGTACGACCCTAGCTTGTCCAGTGACAGGGGCCCGGAAGATAAAATTGGTAATGATAATAATTATTCTTTTGGTCTTGGCTCAGTCATATTTTGGTAGATTCTTTGTATTGTCTTTGCCTGTATTTACTTCGAAAGTATTATGGTTGCCTGCATATCTCTGTTTATCCATGGTCGGTGAGCACTTCGGACTCACCCCTCGCCTGCGGGGTTTCATCCCGTAGGTTGAGTTGTTTCGTAGTTCAGGTACGACGTTCGATGACTGCTGCTTTCTTCTCCACCTGACTCCAGATCCATACCTCCGCTGCATGTGCATATAAGTCTTCCGCTGCTGTGTTATATGTGTTGCTGCTTTCCTATATTGCTTATGATGCTGTTTATACTGGATTATGCTGCTGTTGTTGAGAAATGTGTGTGGATTGAATAATGGTCCCCGGATATGGGTGACAGTTGTAATATACAGTTTGCTGATGTATTTGAATTTACTGTGTAGTATTTTACTGCGATGTACTGCCTGTTCTATCATTAAGAATAGTTTCGGCACGTGTTTACTGTATCTGGTAAATACGAATCGGGGCGCTTCATTCAATTTTTATGCCGTGTATTCACGTATATATTTCAGGACATCCGTTGACCCCACATTATTTCTGCACATGCAACGGTTCTGGTGTGATAAAAAAATTAATTTTCCACCAAAGGAAGAATCGTCATATATTTTTTGGGTTTTATTACTTTACTCGTGTAATTTGAATGGGTGAGCCAAAAAAATTTGTTGGAAGGAGCTCCTTGCTCACTTCACCGTGTCCGCTCGTTGACCCATGCATTAGATTAGCCAAAGTCATTTGAAGGTAATCCACAATTGCAAATAAATTTATGAATAATTAGAAACTGTTGCATCACCGAAAGTTTGAGTATAAAAATTAAGATTGGATTTTGGGGGAAGGTCCATTTGGCTTCAATTAGATTCGCTTTGACTTTTCCCTTTTTGAACGAACTAAAATTCCCTCCTCTAACCTGGTGATATTCTTTAATACTTAACGTCCACTTTAAATAAATTTTGATCCTTGGTTTCGTGATCCCCATCGGCACTGGAATTCATTGCTAATAAGACTTAAGAAATTCACAACTGCCAGCCGTCCATGTAGCGCAGTAGCATTTTAATCTTTGGTGCCATCTAAACGGGGTCAGATTCTAATCTGATCAGGGTGAAGATGGGTGGGATTTAAATATAATTAGGTTCGTAGTAAAAAAAGAAGAAAAGAAATTCACAACTACACCTAATAATAATATTGATGTGAAAATTTCAAACAGGTTGACTTAAAGCATGAATTGTAGTGTAGCATCTAAAAGGTCAAAATAATACATAAGAAGATTGATGAGTAAAACTAAAATTATATATACACAGGACATAGTTGCACATAAAAAATTGGAGGAAATACAAATACAAGCTTTCTCAGGAACTGCCAGTCCTTTCTTCCGTTCGAGAACTTCTCGCTTTATTCCCAGCTTTGGCCGATTATTTGACACAAGTGGGGGATTTATTTTTAATAGAAAAATATTAAGAAAGGAAAAAAAGGAAAAAGAAAAAAAAAAAGAAAGGTGCAAAGGTGCAGTCAACAAAGGGGTGCCCAAATCCAAGTTGGAAACTCTATCCACAAAGCATCCCATCCCAGTTTGTAGTTTATTACACTTTAACTTTCGTGTCTCCTCAAACTCCACCAGATTCTTCCACGACCCATCCCCACACCAATCACAGCCCTTCCTTTTATAGAAAAAACTATATATATATATATATATAAAAACTTAAAAAAAGAAAGACAACTCACGCCAACAAGCACAACAGAACCTTCACGATCACCACCACTCCCCCCGGGCCCCACACTTTATCCGCAGAAACTCCCCCCACGCACGTGTCGCCCACGTGACACGAACACCCCACCACCAGTCCACCCTCCCCCCCTCTCCCCTTCCCCTCGTCGTCATTAATTCATTCATCCTGCCTGATTAACTATGTATCACAAATGACAAAACCAGCCCCGCCCTGTTGCAGCTTGGGATAGAGTTTCCAAGGGAGGGTGTTTAAGTAATTTGGAGAAGCCCCCCCAATTGCACGTGATGGAAACTATATGGTCACGTGTCAGCCACCAGTTTGAAAGGTTTGAAACTGGGAAGTCTTTTTGTTTAGTACAGGACGGCAATAACATACGAATCCTTTGTAATGATTTTTAGTGAGGAGAATAATATAGTAAGAGAAGAGAAGGAAGAATAAGAGAAAGCTTAAGATTTTTCTTTTTAGTACTAGGAAGGAAGAAGCAGAAGAAGAAGAAGAAAGAAATCCTTGAAATCTCCGAGTCATACCCGACTTATATCCAATCCAAACCTCTATTCAGTGAGTCAACACGAGAGGGGAGTAGCTTATCCAAATGGTTCAGCTAATGGCTTCTGTGGGGAAAACAACAGTGAAGCTGGAAGTTGATGACTCTTTGGAGGATCAACTCACCCCGCTTCATAAACGTTCGAGACTTGACTCTTCTTTACAGGTTTCATTTCTTTTTATATTCTTCTATTTAATACATATATGTTTTGTTGTTGGGTTTTGGTTAGTTTTGTTTGAGGTGTGATTATTAATTAACTTAGCTGGTTCGTGGATGATCAGGGTGCCCTGTGCAGTCCACTTGAGGAGCAGAGTCCTCTTGGTTTGAGGCTTAAGAAGAGTCCATCGTTTTTGGATATGATTCAAATGAAGCTGTCCCAGGAAAACAAGAGTGTGGTTTTATCAAAGAAGGAACACAAGGTGGCTAATAGTACTTCCCCCCATGATAAGCTCAAGGCTTCAAACTTTCCTGCTTCACTTTTAAAGATAGGAACTTGGGAGGTAAGCAAAATGATTGGCTTGAGAATTGGTGTTTTGGTTAGTTTGTTGTGTTTTTGAGATGTTGAGTGGAGGTTTTTTGCCCTTCCCTTGTTTTTTGTTTTCTTGTAGTATAAGTCCAGATACGAAGGGGATTTGGTGGCCAAATGTTATTTTGCTAAGCATAAGCTTGTGTGGGAAGTGCTGGATGGTGGTCTGAAGAACAAAATTGAAATTCAGTGGTCGGATATTGTGGCTATCAAGGCCAATTTCTCTGAGGATGGACCGGAGACCTTGGATGTTGTGGTAATTTGTTTGTACCGGGACCAGCATGGACACATAATCAAGTCTTGTAGTGATTGAGTATTGTGATTGATAACTTTCTTTGTTTGCATTTGTTGCAGCTTGCGAGACAGCCTCTTTTCTTCAGGGAGACAAATCCACAACCGAGGAAGCACACTTTGTGGCAGGCAACGTCGGATTTCACTTGTGGAGAAGCCAGCGTTCACAGGTCCGATATTTTAGCTTTTACTGGTTGTTAGATAGAGAATTTGCTAAAACTTAACTCTGTCGAGAATACATGCGCTGAATATTTATGCTTCAGAGTCTGCCACATTGTTAGAGGGCGGTTTTAGGGGCCGTATAGTGCAACTTAGTGGACACATTTGAATTGGTATATCTTGCATGCTATCATGAATTTATTCTGCACTAACTTCTTATGGGGATACTTTATGCTAGCTATTATGTTTTGCAAGAGGTTGATCAAGCTTCGGAACAAAGTGGGTATCAGATGAGTCTTAATTGTTCATCTGAGCTACTTTCATATAATGCCATTTGTTCTGCCACAGAGGATAAGAGTTCTCTCCTTTGCTAATTCGATGGGGGAGAAGCAAGAAATTTCCATGTTTAACTTGGTGGACAAATATCCTTAGCATAGCCCACTGCTCATTGGCTCATTGACTCTCAAGTGTTGCAGAATCCAATGAGGCAAATTGGATTTAGTTTCACTATTCTGCTTACAGTTATTTTTCTTTCATTGAATGATCTTAAGTCCATGATAAACTATTTTAAATTTTGAAATCTTGGTCTGTCGGTCATTACTTGTACTAGTTTTCCTTATCTTTTGTGGCTTATCTTTTTTCCCTGAGAATTTTGATCCGTACTTTTGAATGTTGGTGGCTGGTGCTGTAAATGGCCTTCCCCTATTCTGTCTCTATGTTTTGGTGTTAAATCTGGAGCTAATATGGGTCATTTCCGTTTTGGTACATCCTTAAAAGTTCAACAATGTGTAAAAAAAAAAAAGCAGAATTCTTTTGTTGGCATTTATCTTTGAACTTGAAGCACTGATGCTCCTACTTTATTGCAGACGACATTTTCTGCAGTGCCAGCACGGATTCTTGGGGAAGCACTTTGAAAAACTTATTCAATGTGATCCCCGCCTCAATTATCTTAGTCAACAGCCAGAAATTGTGTTAGAATCTCCATATTTTGAGCAAAGAGCTTCTGCATTTCGTGATTTGAATGATTCCAGTAACGAGCTTGATTTAAACACCAAGGAGGGACCTTCTGTCTTTTCTTTGAATAATGAATGTCAAGGTTTCATGAGCAGGTCCCCTGAAACTATTTCTCAAGATACTGCTACATCCAATTCAGGTAAAAACAGAAGGAGAGCTTTGCATTCTAATTAAATGGTCGGTTGAAATGATAAGGAGAGAGCGCCTTTATATGATGATCTTATTCCATGCCCTATGACATAGGGTAAAATCTTGGCATCTCTGTTTACCATATTTGCTAGGCTTGGGAGTTGGGAGCAAATAACTTAATGGCTTCTATCATTGCTGTTAACTGCTTGGATTAAGACTGGATCCTGACAAAAGGACTGTCCTGAGTTTTTTTTTTCCTTTGGGGATTAACAGACTAGAAATAGTACTTGTTGTTTGGGCTAGTTCTAACCCTCTCTTCTTTGTTTTCTCTTTGGCCTTCTGTCCAGCAATGGAATCTCATGGAGTTGAAGATATCAAGAGCACCAGGACTGCGGAACATATGTCTGGACTTCAAATTAAATTGCCTGGAATTCATCAGTCCATCTCAATGAGTGACTTGGTGAGCCACATTGGCAATTGCATTTCAGAGCAGATATCTGGTAATCCTGTGCTCTCAGGTGAAAACCCAAGGAGCAGTGAGATTCTGGAGGAGATCACTCAATACTTGCTCAGTGACTCTCAATTGGCATCAAGCTCAGACGAGCAGGGCCTCATGTCACGTGTCAATTCTCTTTGCTCCCTACTGCAGAAGGATCCTGCAACAGCACGAACACTGCAGGCTATGAGTCGCAATGATGTTGGTCTGGATCAAGATGCACGAATTGGCATCGACTATATCACAGCATCTGCAGAGACTGGTCCTGTGCCTGAGGGTGAGGTCAGTAACATTTCTGGCTGCAAGCCACCAGCAATGTCGAGGAAGGACTCGGTCGGTGAGCTGCTGCTTAATCTTCCAAGGATTGCATCGCTTCCACAGTTTCTGTACAATTTCTAAATGAGGTCCTACCCCTGCCAGCTGGGTTACAGTCTCTTGTTTACTGCCTTGAGCTAATCTCTGATAGTCGTGTGCTTGCATGTGTGGTGCTTTCACATCAAAGGGTAACTTGTGGTAGCTTGAGGGTTCAGAAATATATAGAGATATATATTGATGAAGAATCCTCCTTTGTGGTTGTGGGGACCTGGCGTCCGTAGTGTATAAATCATAGTGTAGCGCTTTCAGCCGTGTACTAACTGTTAATATAAGATACTGGCTTCTGTAGTTTGCACTTTGCAGTGCATTTCACATCACAACTGCCAACAACGGTGTCTCTTTGTAATGCATTTCCCTGATAGAGCCTCTTATATTATCCCGACAGATCGATCATAATCAGGATTAGTGTTTGTGTAACCGTTAAACCTCAACTTCGGACACATTCTTCAAGTAGAGCAATAGTACTTTCCATGAGCAGTTAATGGCAATATCCAAGATTTTGCGGCTTTCCATTGACGACCTATGGAGAGTCAATACGGTGGTCTGACAAAAAGATGTATACTAAATCTGCCATCAGAACCCCATCTAGTTTTGGTTTTTTCCTCCAAAATCAATCCTTACTCTCACACCTAAACCACCCTCAATCTCTAAAACGTCAAAACTGTGTGACATCTTCGAGAAATCTGTTCAGTCCTTGCGGTAGAATTCAGTATGTATATTCTAAAAAAAAAAAAAAAAGAAAACACTCAACAAAGCAAATAAATGTTTTGGCTTCACCAGGATTCGTGGTCTCCAAAATTCGTATGGCATGAGAGGATTTCTTGGATCACATGTTTTGGTTTTCCCCTTCATGTTTGGGGATTAAAAAAAATTCTTTGCCAACTTTGGCAGTCATTTTGGCTGGGAGCTTTCTTGGCATAGATGAGTCTACTTAGGAAAGCAAATCTTTTTGACTGTTCAAGGATTCTTGTCTCCACCAACCTGAGAACCCCAACCAACCAAACGCAAAGAATTTCCGTTGATGATGGTACATTCGATATCATCTTCTTCGAGGAACCAATCACTGGAAGCTGATGATGAGTTATTTTCAAACAAAAATCTTATACCAGGAATTTGAATGTTGTCCGAATTCTGAAAATCACTCGAAGTCCATTGTTTCTTTGTCCAACCAATGAAACAGAAGCAGTCAATCATCGGGAACGTAAAGGTAATGATAAAGGAGTAAGGATGAAAGTGCCTCGAAGGCGAGGAAAAGACATCCAAGAAAACAGAAACCGACTGCAACAGCAAACATAGCTTAACATGAAGGAAATGGAGAAGATAGGACTAAACTGCAGCGGCAAGCATAACATTCACAAAAAGCATAATGCAATCATTTTGCCTCGCTAAATATTGACAGCCAAAAGGCATAATGTATAAAAGCATAATGCAATCATTTTGCCTCGCTAAATATTGACAGCCAAAAGGCATAATGTATAAACAGTTTACTTAAGATCTTATATACATTTACATAGGATTCGAGGATTTGTTTATTAATAACAGCAAAAGCATACAGCGGGTACCACCAGCTTCCGAACAAATATAATGGCAAAGCTAGAGTATATTCATGTATAACTTCCTCTAATTTCTCAGACAAACCTACAAAAGAATAAACAAACAACAAACAACTATATTTTAAGGTTCATCATGGTGGCCTTCATCCTCTGCATTCTCATCTCCCATTTCCTCATTTTCTTGAAGCATGTTCATCAGCATTGTTATCTGTTCCTGAAGCACAGCATTATCTCTCTCCACCTTGGCACGCTTGCTTCGTTCATCCAGAAGCTGGAGCTGCAGGTGTTCAAGACACCGCGCGTCCTCTTCTAGCTGCTCGTTCAGGCCATCAATCTCCCTGTCCTGCAGGAATTAGGCACACAAGTTCAACTTTTCGACATGTTTCTTTGCAATCATAGTACCTTCCTGTTCATTTGGTATGTGCATCAGAATACCTTTCTGTTCATTTCCTGAACTGCAATCCTCCTCATGCTCTCAACAACATCCACATTAACAAGCTTTCGCTTCTTCCCTATAAGCCAGCCCTTGGGATAACTTGCTGCATCAAAATCTGGCGGAGGGAGTAAGGATTCTGCTGATGGTCGTCCGCCATTGACATTTGTTACAGGTTCTAAGGGTTCAAAGAGAGACTTGCGACGCTCCGAAAGCTCTGGAACTGGGGTTGCCTCTTGCATCTTTTCATCATCGTTGCTGGTTTCCTCCTGCTTGTTGGGTGTTTCATTAGCAGTGTTGTCTGTTACCTTGTCCAAATCCCTCCCATTAGCTGTTGGAAAGAAGTTGTCATTCTAGTTCCATAATAATATAGAGACATGGGAAAGAATACATGTCGGAAAGAAGTGCACATTCTGGTTCCACAGTAATTCAGACACATGGAATTCAAAGTATACACCATAACGTTATGATGCATGTTTTTAAGCTTTAGCAGAATTCCAAACAACAAGGAACATGATGGTATCACTATCAAGCATTAGAACAATATAAACCCTCCTCAAGCATGCGAGTAACAGGATTTTGACATTCTCTTTGATGACATTGAAAAAAGGCACAAGGTTCTCACCCTGAGTAATGTATACTACATCCTTTCTACCATTCAAAACCTAAAGATCAATTAACTCAAAAGATTAGGGAAAGCTTGCTTTCTCAGGCCATAACAATGATCCTGGCAATGACATTTAAGGACTAGTTGACTAGCAATTTCTCTGAGTTCTTGGCATATAATGGTTAACAATTTTTTTTTTCTTTTGAGTCGGTGACGGTATGGGTAACAATATTTGACGGATCAAGAGAGGAGGAAAGGCCAACCACAGCACTGACAGGTAACACTTTTCATGAGTAATAAATAAGATATTGAAGTGAATGATTTCTTGCACTTGACAATATAAGCAGGTTGCCCACCCTGGGACTAACGATAATAACAACTACTACAGAGTGAAACTAGGCAGATGGGTAATTTTAGTTGCCACTGTGTAAATATTAGCTTAAAAACTGGACAAAGACAAGTGTCGGTAGAGTGATCACTTACTTCATCATCCAAGACTGAAACAGGTTAAGAGCAAGATCCCACTGCAACTACTAAATCAATTAGTTGGACAAAATTGGTCATTTACACATATCAATGCATAATCTTCCAACTCATTCTAGGATTCTCGCGCTTGGCCAAAATTTCAGGCGCTGGCGCTGATTTGTATTTTTTGCAGTTGATTTAGGACTACCATCTACGTCTAATACAAACAGAAAGGTTTCTTTATGGAACTGCATAGCTTTAAGATTCAGATTAATTTTCAAATCCCTCACTCTTTTTCGTCCACAAGTCACATGATAAAAGAAGGAAAAATAAAAAAGAGGGAGAAGTGGTTTAGAAGAAAAAGATATTATAATGTCAATAATTAGAAATGAGGGAGTAGTGATTGGTAAGACACACCAACCAAACCTAGTAGTTTGTCGTGCCAGCAAAGTAACGGCAGGCCATAGCCATACTACTGTGTCTCTCTTCCCAGCTCTCTCTCTCTCTCTCTCTCTAGTGGTTCGCTAATAACTTTGCTAATCAAAAGGATTTGAGCTGCTGCTTTCAAGGAGACTCCAAAAATGGATCTCAGAAATTACAGCTCAGGTTCTTTAATGTTTTTTAAAAAGTGAAAGCACCAGACTTTTAAGCCGATCTTCCAAATTCATCAAAAAGCACCAGGCTTGATGCTTCTGATCAGACTTTCAGACATGGGTTTGGTTGTTTACTTCCACAAAATGTATGAACATGAAAACCAGACTCAATGAAAACATGTTTAGCTTCCATTTCCTCTCACAATTTCAAGGGAACCAATAGAAGAAGAAGAAAGAGAGACAAAGGGAACGTAATTAACAGGACTACCTGATCTCTTCCTAGACTTCCAAAAGATCCTAGTTGAAGAGACTGGAGAGAACCCATTCAAAGCAGCAGCAGAAGCAGCCACTTGGTTGTTGCTGTTCTCTTTGTCCATGGAATGGAGAGAGAGAGAGGAGCTTAGTTCCAACAACTCTAGTACATGAAAAAAAAAAGGCTCTCTCTCTTGCTTATGAAGAAAAGGGAAGAGGTCTTTTTGGCAAGGGGATCGAGAAGATTAGATAAGTGTTTTACTTCAAGTTTCTTTCTTGTGTGCCTGGCTTGTCTTGGTCTTGTTGACACATGCAAGGGGAGTAGGGAAGACAAGAAGATAAATGTTGCTGTTGTTTATGGTTTGTTGTTTATTTATGGCTTAAACCCCAATTTGGCCCCTATGTTTTTCCTAATTGGTCAATTCAGCCCCTGTGTTTTAACATTGGCCGATTGACCACTCATATTTATAAACTTTTGTCAATTGAGTATCTCTATTTGTTAATTTTAGTCAAATTACCCCAACTTCAAATTGCAGTCAAAATTGACTAGTTTGACCAGATGACATGTCTTTTAATAAACACTTATGCCAATGTTTGCGCGACACGTGTCCAACAATACCATACCAAATAAATTTGCATTTTAAAAAATTTTCCTTAAAAAATTGTTGTAAAATTAACGATATTTTATAAATGATTTTTTTAAATATACTCCATTACTAGTATTATGAAAAGTGAAAAAATAATAAAATAGAAAAATTAACACAAAAAGATATTTAAAAAACATAAAATATTTAATAATAGAAAAAAGAAAAAAAATAAATTTTGGCATTTAATTTTTAACCCAAAAATATAAAAAAGGAAATAAATGAAAAAAATAATAATATGAAGAGAAAAAATATTAAAACAGAAAAATATAACAATTAACACAAAAAATATTATAATAATTAAAAGTAATTGATAATTCTATAAATAATAACTAATTTGGCAAATTCAAACATGCATCATTGAGCCTTAAAATAAAAAAATAACAACTAAAGAAAAAATTTAAAGAATTAAATAGTAATAAACAAAAAAATAAAAAGAGTAATTTTTAAAATATATATGAGGAAAATATTTTAAAAACTAATATTGTGCAGAAAAAATATATAAAACAAAAAAATAGTATATAAATCAAGAAAATAAGAAAAACTAATAATATGTAAAGAAAAAGTATTAAAATAGGAAAATAGAATAGTTAAATAAATATAAAACTAATATTGTGTAAAAAAAATATTAAAAAAGAAAAATAGAATATAATTCTAGACAATAAAATAAACTAATACTATGCAAAGAAAACTAAAATTTTTATGCTATTAAAAAAAATCATTAGCATACGTGTTTATTAAAAGCCATGTCACACGGTCAAACTAGTCAATTTTGACTGCAATTTAAAATTGGGTTAAATTGACCAAAATTAGCAAAAAGAGATACTTAATTGACCAAAGTTTATAAATATGAGTATTTAATCAGCCAAAGTTAAAACATAGGGGCTGAATTGACCAATTAGGCAAAACACAGGGGTCAAATTGCTGTTATGCTCTGGTCACAATAAACTATCCCTAAATTGCTTGATGACGGGATCATCAAGGCTTCTATGGGGTTGGGATTTGGGTTTTGAGGTTAAAAAATTTGAAGCCAGCAGCTGTCTTCCATGTGGGTCCCTACCCCTCATTTGTTTGTACATCTACATTTTTTCTTCTTAGAGATTTGCCAAGTCTTCTTTATTTGCATGTTTTTTTGGTTGTCAACTTGTCAATATCGATTGCTTATACAAGCTGATAATAGAGGTTGTCCAAACTATTGGTTTATTGGTCTAATCCAAGGTTTGATACCCCAATATTGTATTGGGAGGAGAATCCAAGACAACAAAAGCATTTTGCTTGGAAAAAAAAAAACCAAAGGAAAAAGAGATTGAGAGAGGCAGCATAAAGCATATCCCATTTTTTGTTTGGAGAATTTTTCTTGAACTGTGTGTGGGTTTATCTTGGTGTTCGGGTTTTCTGTATGGATGTCAGTATAAATAGCTGGCCCAATTGGAAATTGCATGCCACAAACAGCAGCAGTTTCCACTTTCTGATCTTTGCAGTCTAGGCTTGGTGAGTGGGGAACCTGAGGCGGGCATGTGCTTGTATTTTTTAGGCATAATTATATATATTAAATAAAATTATAAATTGTCGAATCATAATGTAATAATATTTTAAAGTATTTATAAAATTATTTTTGGATAATTTTAATAATTTTGGCCTCAATTTGAATAAGTATTATAATAAATCAGTAAAAGATCTATACCCTAAATATAATCGGGTCATAAATAAACAGGTACCTATCTCCAACCTGCGATATGACCTACTAATTTTTGTGTAGTGTCGGGTTGACCCATTTAACTAAACGGGTTGAAAATCTCTGACTTATACCTAATAATTTCGTGTTGGGTTGTCGTGTCAATACCCGTTTTGCCAGGTTCTAATTATATTACTGTATGGGAGACGTATAGTCTTGGTTGAGAACCTCCAATATCTCTAGAAGGGGGTCCTTAAGCCAATACCGTAAGTCTAGCTAGGATATGAGCAGCCGATTTGCCTCACAGTTACAAAAGAGAAGGAAGGCTTTCTAAGCAAGGGAACCCAAGCTTCTCAAGTAACCCAAGCGCAGAAAGATCAACAGCCTCCCAACGTGAAAAAGCATCTAGAGATTACTTTGCAGTCAGATTGTATATGGAGCCGAAAGAACACAACTGCTGCAATTTCCATGCACGTCTTCAAATCAAGTGCCTCTGCTACTGTTGGAGTAGCCTTCCTTTTCAATCGGATAGAACACCTAGCCATAACATACATTCTTAATCATCCTGAATAATCGCCCTTACACCTATGATGTCTTGATTTTTCTTAGGGAACTATAGACACATTTGTGTTTAGCGTGTAGAAATTAGTTGGAGGAGGTCGCCAACACAAACCAGGATTTTTAGAGGCTGACTTAGCTAAATCTTGAGTAGACAATTTTGACCCTCCTGAGGAAGGTGTTGGGCGATCATATGATGAATATGGTCAGCAGATGGTAAGCCGACACTATGAATAAATTGGTTACACTGAAGCCAAGCCCCCCAAGTCAAGAGTAGAATATGAGGCCAAGAAGATTTAGGGCAGTGCTGTAGGAGGTACGACAGAAATTGATCCATAGGAACACAACCATTGACAGTATATGGAAATAATAACTGCAACTCAGATCCATAGAGAATGCACCCAGCCATTGCCAAAGATTGCATGGAAAGAAAATTCATCACCCTTCCTACAAATAGGATAGGTTGGATCAGTTACAACCTTGCTCATGAACATATTGACTTTGGTAGGCAATATGTTCTGGAATAATCTCCATGTAAATATCTTAACCTTATTAGGAATAGATAGATAAAGAGCACTATTAATCATACCGTTATATCTTTCCGTCTTCTCTTCGCCATTTTCGTCTTTGTTTAACATCATTGTCATGCTCATTAAGACTTGACAAAATTGTCTTCATTAGTGCCAATGTAACACCCCAAATTTTTGGTATTTAATTTCTACGGAATTTTCGTAATTTTTGAAATTTTATTTCCAATTTTACCCTCGAGGAATTTCCGGGTCTTTGGTCAAAGGATATATATTTTATTTTAGCGGTAATATTATTTATTTTTGGATTTTTATTTGTGTTTTGGAATAAAACACATGGGCGAGTGTAGTTTTGCTTAAAACTACATAGTTTTGGATGAACCAAAAGATAAAATATATATAGTAGTGTGTTTTGACTTGAGGGTTTACTAGAGGAGGGGGTTGTACTCGAAATGACGTCGTTTGGATAAAACGACGCCATTTTGCGTTACAGATTAAACCCTAACCCTACAGTGGTGGTATATAAGTCATCTCTTTCTCCCTCTCTCCTCTCTTTTCTTTTCCTCCTCTTTTTTTTTTTCCCGAGCCGCCGACCGGGTCTCCCTCTCACTCCCCACGATCTCTCCCTTCCTCTCCCTCTTCGTTTTCACTCAAATCCGCCGCACCTACTGTATCCTTTCTTCTTCTCCTTCTTCCTTTTGAGCCGCTGCCGTCGAGATGCCGCCGTCTCCATCTCTTCTTTTTGTGTTGCCGTCGGTGCAGGTCGAGGGAGGAAGCGGGGTTGGTTCACGATCTGGGCTCGGACAGAAGGGCGTGACGAGGAGCCACCGTCGTTGCAGCAAGTCGAGGGAAAGGTGTGTTTCGTTCAGGGTTTGTGCTCGGACCTGAGGGTGCGATGAGGTGCCGCTGTCTGGTCCTTGTTGCCATCGCCGTCGAGGGGTAAGGCGCGCCGCCCCTGCCTTCTCTTTTCCCCTTCTTTGTTTCTCTTTGTTTTCTCGTTTAAAGCTGAGTCTCAATTGTGGTTTGGTTTGCCGTCTTCTTTGATGTCGGTGATGGTGGCGAGTCTGGGTTCGTTAATGACCGGACATTGTTGGGTTTGGTGTTGAGCATCGATGGTGCTCAGCCGTGGTTTCTGTTCGGTGGAGTTCGGTGGGAGGTTGCTGGTGGATGAAACCCGATGTTGGTGATTCTGGGTTCGAGCTTTGTTCTAATCGGGTTTTGGGTTGATCGGTACGACGACATGGACGAGTTGCTGATGGATGCCACTGACACCGTTTCTTTTGTTTTGGCTCGAACTTGGGTTACAATGGTTGAACCGAGCTTTATAGTGCAGTTTGGTGAGCAGGCGGGATTGTCTTCCGGTAAGCATTCCCTGCACCTTTTTCCTATCTTTAATTGGTTGTTGATGCTCTATTTCTGCTGTAAGGTTAGATTGAGAGGTGGATGATGTTGCTCTGATGTTCGGCAGTCTTGTTGGAAGTTTCTAAGCATATGTACTTGCTGGAAATTTAGGTTGTGGTTGCTTGTTACGTTGTAATTTGACACCAGTGACATAATAGAGTGGCACTGCTGGAAAAATTGATGTAAAAGTCGGTAGATTGTCGTTTCTTTTCCAAAGTAGTTTTAGGTTTCTATGATTTGGCTTTGGGTCTGGATCAAATAATTTGGTAATAGTCAAGGTAAAAGGGGTTCTTAAGGACAGTGGCATAATTGAAGTTCTCGGTTTGAGGACAAGTGAACTGATGAGCAACCTTGGTGAGTTTTGTCCGAGATCACTATAGTGGCTCTTGTTGGAGCTTTATCTGCTAATGGAATTTAAATGTTCCTCTTTGAATTCAACAACAGATTAGTATTTTCGCTTTACGCCTCATTCTTATAGAGTTAAAACAATAATAAACCTGGTTCCATGTAATCATGGGGTGTAGTTACTTGTTGGGCTTCGGGCCAGGCTTTAAAGATAAAACGGTATTGGGATGTCATGTAAATCAAGTTGAAACCCCTGTGGTCTAATATAATAAAATCTAATGCCTAAGGTTTCTTGTACACGGAACTAAGTTTGCAAATGGTTTTCTTTAATTATAATAATGGGGTCTAGATTTGAATCTTTTTACGTAGCTTTGCATGGTAGATTCTTTAACATCTAGCGTGCATCTAATTCATCAGCTGGCGGAGTTGTACATGTAATTGAGTTTGGGTTATTATTATAGGAACTGGATATTGTCAAGGTAGGAGATGGCTTTATCGTCCAAGATGATTCTAACGATTCAGGTGAGGACATATAAACCCTTGTATGCTTTACTGCCTACAATACTCGGTTAATTAACATGATATGCAAAGTGGTAATATTTGTTGGCACTGAATGCTGTATGCGTGTATGCTTGTTGTGCTGGTGTTGCTATTTGCAAAGTGAATTATGTTGATGATACCAATGATGTGGTGTGCTTGATTGTGTGACCTGTTGTCCGATGTGATATATTGTGCCTATCGAGCATGACTTGTAATGTTATGTTGAAACACATGAGATATAGATTTGTGGTTTGTGTGGTGGACTGTGGGCTGGAGGTCCGGACTTGAGAATAAGATATTAAATCCACACAACACTGTTTGATCATAACATATGGCACAACTCTTTAAGCATAATTAAGAATAACGAACTATAATAATTCTACTGTGTGGCTGTTGACTGGTTGGTTCGAGCGGGAAGTGATACCTCTCGGGATTTCATGCGGTTTAGCATGGTATATGCGGTTTAGCATATGGGTCTGTTATGACCAGTTCTACCTCCCTCTTTCTACCTTCCCCTTTCTACCTCCTTCTTTCTCTCTGTCTGTCTCTCTCTCTCTATGATGATATTTGGGCTTGGGCCCTGGTTGTATATGGGCTTATGCCCTGGTTGTCTGATCAGTCGGGACCGAGCTCGATGCACACAGTAGAGGGCCCTAATAAGATACTTAAACCTAATAACAACGATAATAATATAAGTAATGATGAGTGATGGTCTGAAGTCTGGTGATGACTTGTGTTGGGTGTTGTGACTTGTTTGTGCACTGTGATTGCTTTTGCTTAATGCCGGTGTATTTGTGGTTGATTTGTAGTTGTATACTTTGGTTTATTTGTTTGCGGTGAGACAGTGGTTGGTCTCACCCCCTCACAGTCTTTTTCAGGTTAACTGCTCATTGAGCAGTGGTGCATATCAGCAGGTGGCGGTGCTTTCCCCTCGGGTCGGATCCATAGAGTTCACTGCATACATGTTATTATATGTTTTGTCTTCCGCTGCATACTCACTTCCTTGTATAATTAATTGTATAATTGTGTGTTGATTATGTTGTTGATATCGTATCCCGGAGAGAAGGGCATTTTGGTCACTTCTCATGTTGTAATTAATTTAATGGGTTATTTGGGATACGGGTGTTTAGTTGATGATTTTCGTGTCCCGGGAATGATAAGGGCAATTTAGTCATTTTATATTTAAATTTTATATTAATAAATTGGGATACGGGCATTTCAGTTGGTAGCGGAGGAGGCTGTAGATCCTTTGGGATGTGTGAATACGTTTTTGTGCTCTTATGTGCATGAGTCTGCTCCTTTTTGAGTCAGTTGTTGCATGGTCATATGCATTCATGTAATGAGTCGTACTATGGATCCGGTGAAGGACACGCACCTGCTGAGGGTCGGAGTGACTCGGTATTGTTGTTGAAATGATATGTTATCTTTACAGCTTAGGCTGTTGTAAGGCTTATTTTGTGGAACATCCACTGCTTTATCGGAGTCGGTGTAGACTCTTGATTCTTTACTTACGCTTTTATGTTAGTGTGAGTACACCATTGTTGCTTCTCCTTGTGTTGTCGCCGGAAGGTGCGTTCCTACGACAACATATTTGATAGTTCCAGAAATGGAACTAGCCAATACAAGTAAGAACCATCAATTTATTTTTGGATGTTATATCTGTCAAGAGATTTTCTGATATGATTCTTGTGATTTTGGTGATCTTGGTGATCATGTTATATGTGGTCCGATTATCTGAGCTGAAGGATTTGAATTTGCTTGTGAAATTACAATATGGATTTAATCTTATTCGGAGCTCGAGATGATAACTTCTTGAATTAAATTGAGGTTGATCGAATGGTGTATTTGGGGAAATGTCTTTTAATGGTACTTGAGGTACTTAACTTTGATGAGAATTGTGATATTAACGGTGATTGGGATAAAAAGATTTGATCATGTATCTGTTGTTGAGCTTATAGTTCATGTGCTAGATGAGGGTGTTGATAGTATGTTCACATTGTGATTTGATTTTTTTGAGGTGATCTCGAGTATGTGATTAAGTTGCTAGTTCGTTAAACTATGTGATGAGAGATACGGTGATATTTTTAGTTCTTCATCGAGGAAATTTTGATGTTCGTGCTAAGTATGGCTTGAGGAGTAGATTATAAGCATGAGTATGAGTTACGAAAGGATATTTGAATTTTGGGGAATCTAAGGTATAGTTTTATAATTATGATATTTTGGTAATGATTGGGAGGTATGATTCGGGATTTATGTATATACGATTTTGGCTGAATTGGTGTGTAATAAAGGAAATAATTTGAGGTTCAGAACATGAGGTAGATTATGGATTTTCGGGCTTGAGGTGTTCACCTTGGAGTGATGTGCTTGTTGCGTAGGTGACAATTTTGGGTTTTATTATCTGAGGTAAGAACAATGGCTTAAAAGACTGAGTGATGATAAATGAAATGGTTTATGGATTTTAGTATTAATAATGTTAATGACGATTGGATGAGACTTTTTGGTTAGTGCTTTGATCCTATGTTCTGTTGATCATGGTTGACTAAATTCAATGATGGACTTGGTACATTGGAGTTATTACTTGGAAATGTGATTGATGGACATGATGGTTCTACTTGGTGGTTTTGGCCGAGTGACACCCGTTGTGTCATGTAAGCACTTGGTTGCTTGACCTATTTTGTAAATTTCGAGGACGAAATTTTGTTAAGTGGGGTAGAACTGTAAAGCCCCAAATTTTTGGTATTTAATTTCTACGGAATTTTCGTAATTTTTGAAATTTTATTTCCAATTTTACCCTCGAGGAATTTCCGGGTCTTTGATCAAAGGATATATATTTTATTTTAGCGGGAATATTATTTATTTTTTTATTTTTATTTGTGTTTTGGAATAAAACACATGGGCGAGTGTAGTTTTGCTTAAAACTACATAGTTTTGGATGAACCAAAAGATAAAACATATATAGTAGTGTGTTTTGACTTGAGGGTTTACTAGAGGAGGGGGTTGTACTCGAAATGACGTCGTTTGGATAAAACGACGCCATTTTGCATTACAAATTAAACCCTAACCCTAGAATGGTGGTATATAAGTCATCTCTTTCTCCCTCTCTCCTCTCTTTTCTTTTCCTCCTCTTTTTTTTTTTCCCGAGCCGCCGACTGGGTCTCCCTCTCACTCCCCACGATCTCTCCCTTCCTCTCCCTCTTCGTTTTCACTCAAAACCGTCGCACCTGCTGTATCCTTTCTTCTTCTCCTTCCTCCTTTCGAGCCGCTGCCGACGAGATGCCGCCGCCTCCATCTCTTCTTTTTGTGTTGCCGCCGGTGCAGGTCGAGGGAGGAGGCGGGGTTGGTTCGCGATCTGGGCTCGGACAGAAGGGCATGACGTGGAGCCGCTGTCGTTGCAGCAAGTCGAGGGAAAGGCGGGTTTCGTTCGGGGTTTGTGCTCGGACTTGAGGGTGCGATGAGCTGCCGCCGTCTGGTCCTTGTTGCCATCGCCATCGAGGGGTAAGTCACGCCGCCCCTGCCTTCTCTTTTCCCCTTCTTTGTTTCTCTTTGTTTTCTCGTTTAAAGCTGAGTCTCAATTGTGGTTTGGTTTGCCGTCTTCTTTGATGTCGGTGATGGTGGCGAGTCTGGGTTCGTTAATGACCGGACATTGTTGGGTTTCGTGTTGAGCATCGGTGGTGCTCAGCCGTGGTTTTTGTTCGGTGGACTTCGGTGGGAGATTGCTGGTGGACGAAACCCGATGTTGGTGATTCTGTGTTCGAGCTTTGTTCTAATCGGGTTTTGGGTTGATCGGTACGACGACATGGACGAGTTGCTGATGGATGCCAATGACACTGTTTCTTTTGTTTTGGCTCGAACTCCGGTTACAATGGTTGAACCGAGCCTTATAGTGCAGTTTGGTGAGCAGGCGGGATTGTCTTCCGGTAAGCATTCCCTGCACCTTTTTCCTATCTTTAATTGGTTGTTGATGCTCTGTTTCTGCTGTAAGGTTAGATTGAGAGGTGGATGATGTTGCTCTGATGTTCGGCAGTCTTGTTGGAAGTTTCTAAGCATATGTACTTGCTGGAATTTTAGGTTGTGGTTGCTTGTTACGTTGTAATTTGACACCAGTGACATAACAGAGTGGCATTGCTGGAAAAATTGATGTAAAAGTAGGTAGATTGTCGTTTCTTTTCCAAAGTAGTTTCAGGTTTCTATTATTTTGGCTTTGGGTCTGGTTCAAATAATTTGGTAACAGTCAAGGTAAAAGGGGTTCTTAAGGACAGTGGCATAATTGAAGTTCTCGGTTTGAGGACAAGTGAACTGATGAGCAACCTTTGGTGAGTTTTGTCCGAGATCACTATAGTGGTTCTTGTTGGGGCTTTATCTGCTAATGGAATTTAAATGTTCCTTTTTAAATTCAACAACAGATTAGTATTTTCGCTTTGCACCTCATTCTTATAGAGTTAAAACAATAATAAACCTGGTTCCATGTAATCATGGGGTGTAGTTACTTGTTGGGCTTTGGGCCAGGCTTTAAAGATAAAACGGTATTGGGTTGTCATGTAAATCAAGTTGAAACCCTCTGGTCTAATATAATAAAATCTGATGCCTAAGGTTTCTTGTACACAGAACTAAGTTTGCAAATGGTTTTCTTTAATTATAATAATGGGGTCTAGAATTGAATCTTTTTACGTAGCTTTGCATTGTAGATTCTTTAGCATCTAGCGTGCATCAAATTCATCAGCTGGCGGAGCTGTACATGTAATTGAGTTTGGGTTATTATTATAGGAACTGGATATTGTTGAGGTAGGAGAAGGCTTTATCGTTCAAGATGATTCTAACGATTCAGGTGAGGACATATAAACCCTTGTATGCTTTACTGCCTACAATACTCGGTTAATTAACATGATATGCAAAGTGGTAATATTTGTTGGCACTGAATGCTGTATGCGTGTATACTTGTTGTGCTAATGTTGCTATTTGCAAAGTGAATTATGTTGATGATACCAATGATGTGGTGTGCCTGATTATGTGACCTGTTGTCTGATGTGATATATTGTGCCTGTCGAGCATGACTTGTAATGTTATGTTAAAACACATGAGATATAGATTTGTGGTTTGTGTGGTGGACAGTGGGCTGGAGGCCCGAACTTGAGAATAAGATATTAAATCCACACAACACTGTTTGATCATAACGTATGGCACAACTCTTTAAGCATAATTATGAATAACGAACTATAATAATTCTACTGTGTGGCTGTTGACTGGTTGGTTCGAGCGGGAAGTGATACCCCTCGGGATCTCATGCGGTTTAGCATGGTATATGCGGTTTAGCATATGGGTCTGTTATGACCGGTTCTACCTCCCTCTTTCTACCTCCCCCTTTCTACCTCCCTCTTTCTCTCTGTCTGTCTCTCTCTCTCTCTGTGATGATATTTGGGCTTGGGCCCTGGTTGTATCTGGGCTTATGCCCTGGTTGTCTAATCAGATAGGACAGAGCTCGACGCACACAGTAGAGGACCCTAATAAAATACTAAAACCTAATAACGACGATAATAATATAAGTAATGATGAGTAATGGTCTGAAGTCTAGTGATGACTTGTGTTGGATGTTTTGACTTGTTTGTGCACTGTGATTGCTTTTGCTTAATGCCGGTGTATTTGTGGTTGATTTGTAGTTGTATATTTTGGTTTATTTGTTTGCGGTGAGACAGTGGTTGGTCTCACCCCCTCATAGTCTTTTTCAGGTTAACTACTCATTGAGCAGTGATGCAGATTAGCAGGTGGCGGTGCTTTCCCCTCGGGTCGGATCCATAGAGTTCACTGCATACATGTTATTATATGTTTTGACTTCCGCTGCATACTCGCTTCCTTGTATAATTAATTGTATAATTGTGTGTTGTTTATGTTGTTGATATCGTATCCCGGAGAGAAGGACATTTTGGTCACTTCTCATGTTGTAATTAATTTAATGGGTTATTTGGGATACGGGTGTTTAGTTGATGATTTTCGTGTCCTAGGAATGATAAGGGCAATTTAGTCATTTTATATTTAAATTCTATTTTATATTAGTAAATTGGGGCACGGGCGTTTCAGCCAAAATGTTTGAAAACCTTTTATATGCATAGCTTGGTTGATGAAGATCAAGTTCCTTCACTTGGAATCCGGGGTCGAAGTTCAATCATCCCATTAAGCTCATCTCGAATTCACTGTACTGTACGTTCTCAAATTTCTTATGTAACAACTCATTAGTAGCAACAAGCAATATGACATGATCACAGATAAGATATACTTATGAGCTTTTATGAAGGAAATCATCATGACCAAAACAAGTGCATTGACTATTAAAAGCAATAGTCATATGCTCATAAAATGTTCTTTGTTATCTTGAAGAAGCACATGCTAAAGATGATATACAATACAAGAAAACCATAAAATTTCAGCACATGCTAATAGAAAATGAAGCACATAACATCAAATGATAGTTTCTCCTTTTAGATTTAGAAATATGTCAGAATTCTCATCAATGATGCCAAATCGTTTCTAAATCTGGGAGATTATGAACACACTAAAGCACAATTAAGGAGAGATTTAGAGATATTGACAGAAAGGATTTATAGTGGTTCGCCACACAAGACTACCTCCACTACTCAAAGAGTCTACCTTGAGATTTTTAACCTTCACTAAATTTTGGTTTTTACGGGATTAACCAATAACCTATAGTACAAGGTTTTACCTAGGCTAACCTCTAACCTCTGAGCTCTCATACCCACAAAGCTAATCCAAGCTTTGCTCTTAGTTCCCCAGTAAGATATTCCCTATCCTACCTCACTCAATTGGTTTCTTCATAGGTTAAACCAACAAAGCCTATCTCTCACAAGTTTTTCTAAGGTGCAACTTGCAAACCTTCTCTCAAAGCTAATCCTAGCTTTGCTTATCACTAATCAACACAAAGCACTCATAAGCTTGTCTAAGATATAATCCTCTCTCAAGATATCTTCATGAGTGACTCACTCAAGAGATTTACAAGTAATGCACAAGGAAGGATCTTTAAATACTCTCAAGCTTAGGAGGAGAGCTGCTGCTAAATTCTCACTTCTTTCTCCATTGATAGCTCTGACATTCTTCGTCAATTAGTCTTCTTTATATAGAGGCAAGGGGGAAGAAGCCTCCAAGAGTAACAACTATGTGTCACTATCAGTTGCATCGAGTTCTAGCATGAAAGGCGCCACAATGTTCAAATCCCTGAGCAGTCACTCTCACTCAGCACCTTTTATGAAGATTAAGGTTGTTGCTCACATGCTAATATCATATGAACGTTAAGAGAGGAAGCTGCAACTTGTTTGAATCATCCTGTGTAGTTCCAGAAGTATAGAATACTAGGTTGCTTTGACTTTCTAGTAATAGGTTAGGTTGACACAAAGACCAAAGAAAGCCAACTATCATCAATCTCTTGTCACTGTCAGATTTTTCATGGAAGATGCCAGGTTATCAATGAAACGCCCGTGTCCCAATTATTTAATATGAGTTATAAATTAATTATAGATTGACCAAATTGCCCTTATCATTCCCGGGACACCCGTATCCCAAATTATCCATTAAAGAATATATAGCATGTGAAGTGACCAAAATGCCCCTCTACCAGGGATACAATATCAACAACATAATCAATGAACAATTATACAATAAATTAAACAGCAACGAGTATGCAACGGAAGACTATACATATGATGACATGTATGTAGTGAACTCTATGGATCCGACCCGAGGAGAGGAAAGCACCACCACCTGCTGATATGCACTTCTGATCATCGATCAGCTAACCTGTGTAAAACTGTGAGGGGGTGAGACCAACCACTGTCTCACCGCAGACAAATAAACCAATAATATACAATTACAAATCAACTACAATTACACCGGCATCAAACAACAACAACCTCAATACACAGAGCAAGACATCATCAGACTTCATACCATCACTTGTCATTACTTATATTATTATCTTTGTTATTAAGGTTAAGTATTTTATTAGGGCCCTCTACTGTGTGCGTCGAGCTCGGTCCCGTCTCATGAGACAACCAGGCATAAGCCCAAATAAACCAGGCACGAAGCCCAACATATCCATAGAGAGAGAGAGAGACAGAGAGAAAGAGGAAGGTAGAAAGAGGGAGGTAGAAGGAGGGAGGTAGAACCGGCCATCACAGGCCCACATGCTAACCCGCATGCCATCCCGAGGGGTATTACGTCCCGCTCGAACCAACCGGTCAACAGCCCCACAGTAGACTTTATTATAATTCGTTATTCTCATTTATTCTTTAAGAGTTGTACCATACATTATTGTCAAACATCGTTGTGTGGATTTAATATCTTAATCTCAAATCCGGGCCCCAGCCCATAGTCCACCACACAAACCACAAATCTATATCTCATGTGTTTATCATAACCAAACAAGTCATACTAGACAGGCACAATACATCACATCAGACAAACAGGCCACATAATCAGGCACACCACGTCATAGGTAACATCAACATAATTCACTTTGCAAATAGCAACAACAGCACAACATGCAAGCATGCATACAGCATTAAAGATCAAACAAATAACACCACTTTATATTCCAAAACAATTAACCGAGCATTGTAGGCAGTAATGCATACAAAGGTTTATAAGTCCTCACCTTGGCCATAATAATTGCCTCGGAAGCCGAAGCCTTACCCCGCCTCAACATTCCTATGTCCATAACGTCCTAAAAATATACACATCATATAAGATGCTTACCCATCACAAATAAATAAATGCATGCCAATGTATGATCTTGAGTTTATCCCGTAGCCTAAGGCCCGTTACTAACCATCAAGATCAAAACCCAAACAATCTCATAATCTTAGTCCAAGTCCAAGGTCCACTTAATTAACACATTAGGTTTAACTCTCCTTTGGGCCTAAGGTCCATATCCATAATAGTTGTCAGTTTTAATTATTCATTGGGCCTAAAGCCCATTCCCATAATAGTCACCGGATCTAAAGCCCATCTTAAATACAAGCCATTGGGCCTAAAGCCCACTTCATTAGTCATTGGGCCTAAAGCCCATACACTCTCCGCTTAACATTTATTGGGCCTAGACTCGGCCCGTTAACATAGCCGTGCCAAATTGAACTCCCGAGCCCAACCTTTTCGGCCTAACGGTTCTAAACGCGTCGGAAATATATTCCGGTCGCGCCACTCACAACTCGCGCACCCGGTTTCCACTAAGTCCATAACGTTTTAATACATTAATTAAGTGCATTTACACAACATGACATGTACAAAATCTATTAACGGCCAACACCGAGAATTACCATGAAATGACGGAAAAGAAACTATGTCTTGCCGGAACAGCAACCCGAGCCTCGCCGGAAAATTCCCGAGCTCGCCGGATTCCGGTCGACACGCTGCAAAAACTCCACAACCGCCCGAAAATCAACCCTCAACAAACTTCCTACCGAGCATCCACAAAACGACATTCAAACAAAACAACTAAGTCGCAAAAACATCAATTGAACGAACAGGTAAAGAATTAAAGAATCAATCCTTACCGGAAAATCCCAAACCAACACAGTCCAGATCCTTCTTGGATCTGTCAAGCCAACCCCGGGCTTGCCACCGTGCTGCCCAGAACAACGCACGCAAATCGTTCAGAGTACAGAAACAAAAAGAGAAGAAAGAGGGTGGAGGGTCTCGGATCCTTACCGGAAAACTAAGCCCGGATCCGTTGAACTGCACAAGTCCGAGCCTCACAGGAACACTGCCAAACAATCCCCTCAACAGCACCTGCATCCATCCAACACCGCCACTATGACAACAACAGTCGCCGGCCAAACACAGCCAACCTGCAACCTAGCCGATCCGCCACCAACGTCAGCCACAAACCACTCCGCCATCCACCAACCACCACTAACCCGCCATCAGCAACAAACCCATATCCGCCGTCCGCAAACGATATCCGACCACCAAGCACGACCGACTCGCCACCAACACAAACCCAAACAAACCCATTCGGGTTAGAACCAGAACACAGCCAAATCGAAGCCAAAAGAAAGGAAGAGGGAAGAGTCGGCACTTACCGACCACAGGCGACGATGGCGGCGTGAGAGCGACTTCTCGGAACCCAGTGGCGGCGGCGTTCGTGCGTGAAACAGAGATGAGCCCGGCAGCGGCGCTAAGCACAGCCAGCCTCACCGACCTGGTCACGGCCACAACCGAAACAGCCAGCACCACTCCTCTGCTCGTCCTTCACCGGTGGACAGTGGCGAGAGGACCCAAGGCGGCGACACGAAGAGAAGAGGTGGAGGCGGCGGCCTCTCGACGGCAACGGCTCGAAAAAAAAGAAGGAGAGGAAGAAGGAGACAGGAGGTGCGGCGGTTTTGGGTGAAAACGAATGGGGAGAGGAAGGGAGAGATCGTGGGGAGAAAAGAAAAAAAACGGGAGAGAAAAGGGTGGAGCGGCGGAAGAGAAAAGAAAAGAGAAAGAGAAGGAAGGAAAGAAAAGAAAAAGAAAGGCAAATTAGGGTTGGCCGGCCAAGGACCAAACGACGTCGTTTTGGGACTTGGGCACGGTCAACTCTTCCCTGGTCTGGTCAACGCGCGAGTTTATGTTAGGTTTTATTTATTTCTTTTATTATCCTTTGAATCCCAAAACTACGTAGTTTTAATAACAACTACAAGAACTTCGTATTTCGCCTCGGGACTCCAATTAATCCCCAAGAAACCGACTAAGGATTAATTGCAAAAGTAATAAAACATTCCAAGGAAAATAAATTAATAGTAATAATAGTTTTCTTTACTAAAGACACCCGAAAATTCTTCGAGGGTAAAATTGGAAATAAAATTTAAAAATTCCAAAAAAATTCGTAGAAATTAAATACCGAAAATTCGGGGCATTACAATCAACGTGTCAGCAGCTTTTGTAAAGTCCAGGGTTGGCATTTTTATGTGGGACTTGGTTGAATCAATTTAAATCCATTAGGAGTCCCTTTCCCTCCAGCCCGTCTATTTTCAGAGGTGCCAGAGCGTCAACTTTCTTCTTCCCTATCGTTGCTTTCACATTTTGGCACGAGACACAGCAAGCAGCAACTTTTTGTCATTGATGTCCTTGTTTAGCATAGTCCTAAGTTGGACCTATGAAGTTTGAATCCAGCTGACATTCGATCTGTTTAAGGTTGCTTTTATCATAGATTCAGAACCTAGAAATGTTAGTGTACTAAGTTCCTTGACCAATCCCCATAGGGATTAAATAAATGTGAGTGGCATGGGAGCTTGTAGTTGAAAGCGACCCATCATGCCCACTAACACATGTTCCAGTTCCACTCACTCATCTTCCAAGAATGTTGATCACGGGGTTGGGCATATTTGTGAGCTGTGATTCATAGTTAGATACAAAAGATGCTACATATAGGTTTGTCAAAATCAAAACCTAGTTAGCTCATTTAATATATAATATAATATAGTGTCTAGGATGGATGCACATGTAACAAGACTTGAAAGAGACATGTGTACTACACAAAAATATCATATGCATGCTTTGATTTAATATATAAATCTAAAACTCAAAGTTTGTTAACATCAAAGCATGGCTAAGGAATAAAGAGGATTAATAAATATGATTTACACAAAATCAAACACTAATCCACACATAATCAATTATCTCGGTTAGTATGCTTAATTAAGATTATAAAAAATGATTAACACAAAGCATATGCTAATATGACCTTAGGCCAACAAAGTCTACTTATTTTTATTAAATAAAATATTATAACATTATATTATGGTGAGATTAAATTATATAACCTTTTCTGTTGTACATTCTTATTTTCATGTAGATTTCTTTATATTTTTATATAATTTTTTTGCAACTTTTAGTCATTACATTATTGATAATAAGTATCTTTGACATTATTCATCGTTTTCGAACATTCTAATTTTCTTCATCATATTTCTTTTATTTTTCTTCTTCATAACTATTTATATTAATTTCTTTTATTTTTCTCTTCCGATTTTTATCTATTACTTATAAATTATACTTCGCAAGAATTTTATTCTTTGTATTATGTTCAAATTTTTCATAATTATTTTCTATAATCTTATCTTTTTTTATTTGTATTAAAACCTTCAATTTGTATTTTATCTTTTCTTTTCTATAAAAAATTTAATAGAATTCAATATTTTTTACTTAGTGGGAAATAAATTTTAGAATATTTTGATCCTCTAGCTCTTCTCTTCCCATTTTTATATATTACATAAAAATATACTTATTTTTATTAATTAAAATATTACAGTATCATATTATAGTGAAATTATATTACATTACCTCTTCTCTAGTGTATTTTTTTATATAAATTTTTTATATTTTTATGTAATTAACTTTTGTAATCATTAGTCATTACGTTGTTGATAATAAGTATATTTGTTATTATTATTATTCATTCTTCTAAGTATTCTAATTTTCTTCAGTTTTTTTAAAAAACGTTCTTCTTCATAATTATTTATATTAAATATTTAGGTAATTTAGTGCGGTTTTATAGCTGTATTACGATGAAATTCTATAGAAAAAATAATTATTATGGGAGACTACCTAGCATTCATTAGTATTTGTTATATTAATATTAAGTAAGGATATTTTTGTCTTTCAATTTTGGTGCTCTTTGTTGATAATATGTATCTTTGTCATTATTCTTCCTTATTCGAGTATTCTAATTATCTTCTTCATAATTCTTTTTTTTAATATTCTTCTTCATAATTATTTAGATAATTGAGGACTATCATGGCAAAATTATATACAAAAAGAATCATTATATGAAACTACATATCATTCATTAATGTATGAAATGTCATTCATTATTTGTTATATTAATATTAAGTAAGGGTATTTTCGTCTTTTAATTTCGATGCTTTTTTTATTGGGTTCGTGGTTTTATATATACTAGATGGTTAGAGGCTAGTTCTGTGGTGTTATGGTCGGTTCTTTGGTTTGGGATATTGATCCCGGTTTGTTCTGTTGGGATGTTGATCCCGGTTTGTTCTCTTTGACCTGGCATCCGTAATTAGTTGATAACCTGGTACGATCCTAGCTTGTCCAGTGACGGGGCCCGGAAGATAAAATTGGTAATAATAAAAACAATCTTTTAGCCCTGCCTCAGTCATGATCTGGTTGAATTTCTAAGTTGTGTTTTGATGGTATTTTCTTCTTAAGTATTATGGATGTTGCATATTGTTGTTTATCCATGATTGTGCTTAAATGCACCGGTGAGCGTTTCGGACTCACCCCTCGCCTGCGTGGTTTCATCACGTAGGGAGAGTTTGTTCGTAGTACAGGTATGATGTTCGATCAGCTGCTGCTTTCTTCTCCACCTGACTTCGGATCCATACCTCCGCTGCATGTGCATATAAGTCTTCCGCTACTGTGTTATATGCTGCTGTGTTGCTGCTTTTCTTTATTGTCTCCGTTGCTGTATCATATTTGTTCTGCTACTACTGTCGTTGAGAGTGTGGCTTGAATAATGGTCCCCAAGTATGGGTGACAGTTGTATTATATGGATTGCTGTTGTATTATACTTGTGAGTTGTACTGTCTGTCTATCAATAAAAATAGTTTCGGCACGTGTTTACTGTGTCTGGTAAATATCGGTCGGGGCATTTCATCATTAACTGCAAAAAAAAAGAAGATATTAATGGGTTTAGAGTTCAATTTATTACTCAAACCAAGAGGTTTGGTTTGTTCGTTATTTTGCAACCTTAGATCAACTCTAATGATGTGATTATAGACTGTTGTCACACTATTTTATAACAAATAGAAATAGTTTCTTATGTATAATGTAGATAAATATATTTAACTTAATTGTAGTTTTTGGGTAGAGATAAAATTAAGAGTCGTTCTAATAAAATAGAAGTAAAATATTAATTTATTATTAATACTAAGTAAGGCTATTTTTATACTTTCAGCTGTTTTTGGCTGTGCTCGTGCTATTATATATAGTAACTTAATTGTAGTTTTTGGGTAGAAATAAAATTAAGAATCGTTCTAATAAAATAGAAGTAAAATATTAATTTATTATTAATACTAAGTAAGGCTATTTTTGTATTTTCAACTGTTTCGGTGTGTTCGTGCTTTTATATATAGTATAGATTATAGATATAATAATAATAATAATAAATTATATAAGGGTATATGACATGTCGTCTTTGTTTTTTTTATTAATACTGAGTAAGGTTACTTTTGTCCTTCCGGCTGTTTCGCGTTTTGCTTTCTTTTATATCTTTTATATACAGTATAGGTAAGTCCAAAAAAGTCTAAACACAAATGGTGCACCAGACTTAATATGGAATAAATAGTGGTGTCATCTGCACTCCAATTTTTTATAATCACACTCCACTCTATTGCAAAAAAGATTTATGTATTATGAATAAATTCTTTGTGAATGTCATTGTTATCCATCAATAAAATTAATTTTTACCATATTCTAAATTATTAACAATAAATATCTTATTCTTACACCTAATATACATTTGGATTCAACTTCTTAGCCATTTACTTTTTCATAATGTCATTTAATCAAACCAAATTATTTTTATCGTCTAATTTTCATCAAGAGTTTATTCCACCTCCAGTTTTATAAATACCTATTCAATGGGGAGAAATTTTTCCTTCACTTGAGTTGGTTTACAACACCCTGCCATTCTCCTCCTCTCTCCTGCTTGGAACTTTTGGCAATATGTATACATATATTCATTCCCGAGAAGACAGGTTTTCAACATTGCATGAGAATGGCCATGGAAGATTTGCTTCATTCTTCAAAATATTACAATATTATGTTGATCAACCTATAACTACGTGGGATTCAGTTTATTTGTGCAAAAAATGAGGAGAAGAGAATGGCAAATAACAACAAGTATGGAGGCCCTGGTAAAAAAGATGAATTAAAAAAAAAAAAAACTGAAGGGATGGAAGGAAAACGGAAAAGAGAAACAACAAGAAACACAAAATGGATACAGGAATTCAAAGAAGAGGAGTTGGTTACGGACATTATTGTCTTTCTGTATTGGTTATAAATTATTGGACTGCAAGTATGTCCACCCCTTCCTTTTAGCTGCAATGTAAGATTTGAAAAGGCACATATTTGCAATACTTCAAATAGATACTGTATTAAATTAAGAAACTACAAACGTTTCAGAAACCTCATCTTCATGGCATCAACGAAACATATTAATACAAATCTCTTCGCAGGAACTAAGAATCCCATTGTGCAACATCCATTCCCTCTGCAACTCTACTGTCGCTTCCGTTCCGGGCTCCCATGGCTAATAGCAGCCAATTCTGCTCATGCTACTCATTTATCGGCTGAATCCAAACCATCCCTTCCTATCACTGAAATTAAGGAATTACCTTCGGATGGAGACTCGTCCTCCACATCCACAGCCGCAGGCTTGAGAGCTTCCAAGCTAATCTGCGTCATCAACTCCGCCGTCTGAACGATTCAACTCGTGCTTCCGAGTTTGGCACTAAAACGATCGCATGAAGGTTTTGGCTTTATTTCCAACGGAAAAAAGTAGTGACAAAATAGGGCAAAAGTTGTAACGTATGATCCCAAGCGGTTTTTTAACAGCTATGATCTATAGTCATGAATTAAAATAGCTAGGCTGCCGAAGCATAGCTTATTACCTGCCAAGAGCCAGGGCATATGATAAAGGATTGCACCACATAGCCATCAGTTTTTTCTCCTCGTTCTATGGGGAGCACAAATTTCTGTGTTTCTTCAACCTCGTCATCAACAATAACCTTAGCATAACATATAGATGCAGGTCCAGAAGCAGTCTTCCTCGCCTTGAATCTAATGTGGTAAGCATTTTCGCCCAAGGACAGAGCATGGTATGCCATCATAACTCTAGGAGTATCCATAACAGCACCCTAAAACAAAAAGGTTCAAATAGCATCACGACTTAGGAGTCAGATGAAATTATACAACAGTAACGATATGTATAACGAGCCAAAAAGCACAATCTCATTCCAAAAAAGAAAGAAAATGAGTGAGACGCCAACCATTTTATAATTGTATAGCCCAACTGCAGCACTGGCGCACTCGTTGATGAGTGACAATGATTCTGGTTTATTGAGATTAACATAAGGTTTATCTGCATTTGAAAGGAGAGAACGCATCAGAGAAACCATAAGAGCACCCTATGAAAGAACACCCAGGCGAGCGAGTAACTTCAGCCCCAACAAAACTTACGGTTGGACATACAAGTTTGAGTTGATAAACAGTAAAAGCAGCAGGCATAGAGAAAGAGAACCAAGTTTCATCCACATACGTACGAATGGAGTACAGAAAGAGCAGGCAAGTTTTTACCTTTTCGGTATATACCTTCCTCAGATCTTCGTGAGAAAGACAAAACCTTATAAGCCCTACCACGCCTCCTAACCTTAGTGTCACAGTAGAAGGCATCAATTTCATCCTCTGCCTTGGCGGTGAAGGTTATGTAGAAGTACAGTGTGTCGGCCTTTTCGCGGACTCGTGCAGATTTACAGCATTCAAAAACAAGATGTTTGCCCTACAAGATAATAAGAAGAAAGAATAAGCTTGACAGGTAAGATGATAAAGACCATCTCTGGAAGGATGCGCGCTTATGCGGGCATGAGAGTGCTTCCACGGACAATTGATTACAACATCTTGAATATGCCCCTGCGCATGGACAGGGGTCAGTCAAAGAAACCTAAACCTATACGGGTGGGGTGGGAACACTAACAGTTGTGTGCTGGAAATAAGATATAGCTGCGAGAACAGATCCAACTGCGGGCTGCTCAAAACGAGGAGGATCCTGTGCATAAGTTATAACGGTCCTAATCATTTCTTGTTGAATAAGTTCGCTATTGACGGTCGTGGAGCCTGCAGGATTGCGAAACATGATGAGAGCATGCATATATATGAAGTAAATTGAACCAAAAGGCAAAAAAGTCACTATTTTGATGAGCGAAAAATCCAGGTATCATGGCAGCTACACCCTCATTCATTAATTAAGGCTTTCGATATATTACTATTGTGTTGGTTGTCGTTGTGGTCACTCCTTGGAATTAATATTCCAGTTATTGGATCATGGATCATCAAGAGTTATTGAATCACAAAAAAAAAAAAAATTGGGCACAGAATTTTAACTGTGGCGGGTTTAATTAATTTGCAAAGCAACCGGTTGATTACCTTCACGATCTACAGGGGGCAGGCGGGCAAATGAGCGAACACTGTATACTGGGTCAGGGTCAGGCTCGTAATAATCGAGAGGGACCACCTCAGTCTGACAATAATGTGTCTCATCGGTACGAGTGTCTACAGCTTTGAGAGTTATGAAGAATACAGTGCCAACTGAGTCCATATAGGTGGAGGTCATAGCAGCAAACTTCAATTGTTGAAGCTAAAAGAAAAAAAAACAAACTATTATTGATATTAATAATATTATTATTATTAATGAAAGAAAGGAACCCCAAAAGGTCAAGCAAACGAACCATTGTGGAATTATAAACGGTGATAGCATGCTCACAGAACAGGTCGATTCGTTTTTCATAATCGGCATACAAAGGATGCCGGCTCTTAAAAGGTAGGGGACAAGCTACTGGAGAACCAATATGTTCTTTCCAGAGCTGGTCAGGCACCGGAGGATTAATTTCAAAATCACCCTGCGACAACAAAGAACAATAATAATACTAATAATAATTTAATTAAGGCAACAGTTAAAATATAATAATACGAATAAACGAAAGGTAAATAAAAGAAACACATACCCTATGAAGTCTGGCGCTGGTATCGAAGCAATATTTGATGATGTCAGAAACCGCCTGCGCTCCATGATGTCCATAACGTTTAGTCAAATAATCTCTGATCCATGAACCACGGCCACTAGCTACAACTTCTTCTTCTTCTCCTTCGTCCCTGGCGTAATCAGGCTCCTCGTCTGAGTAGCCGTAGTTGTCGCCCTCAATGTCCGCAAATATTATTGATGCTCGTTGACGAACATGTGCTTCACTGTGCCAACTCGGGGCACCATTAATATTTGACGGCCGACGACCCAACAGGCGGATATCGAACCGGCGCCAACCCGAAAGAGACCAACCTTCAAAACCCCCACACTGAGCGGCCAAACCCCATGGAACCGGACCTGAGTCCGAGTCCGAATCCGAGCTCCCTTCACCTGAGTCCGAACCCCAAGCGGGGAGCGACACATCCATTATTACAAACTGTGAGAGAGAGAGATAGAGAGACAGAGAGACAGAGATAGAGGGGGTAGTCGAGTCGGTTCCCTAATCCCAAATAGAAACACCCTTCCGATGTTTTGATCTGTGTCTATTTCTACCTCTTTTATATATAGTCGAGTCGGTTCCCTTTAGGCTTGCTCCTAAAGTAATATATACGTGCTCGCTGTCTTTTTGATTGAGAGAACCAAACCCTATTATATCTTTTCCAGCCCAAGCCTATATCCAAACCAATCACTCACTATATTGATTAATTTTTGCCAATGAAAACGTCAATAAAAGAAAAGAAATTAAAATCCTCTGTAATCATTGATTTGAAAGAATCACGAGAAGGTGCATCCAAAGTCCAAACCAAACGCCCATAGCAGTCCAACACGCACCCGCCAAGCATCGTTAAATATATTAATTTTTTTTGCGATAGTTACACTCGCCGATTCACATATTGTGCGATGCACATATATGACAAACATATAATATAAATATTTTTCTAAGTGATTATGATTGATATCAAAACTAGTATGAAATTATGTTAACATTAATTTATTTATTAATAAATTTAGTAAAAAGGAATAGTGAAATATTAACGATGCTTTCCTAAATTTAAATTATTCATACATCATAATTAAAATAACATTTGGTTAGTCCATAACTTGTTAAACAGAACTCGAACAAAAAAATATAATTAATGTTTTTTTTTCTTTTTGCAATGAGAAACCAAAAGGACTTGTTTACCATTTAGGAAAAACCTCATTCGGAGTCCAACAACTTAGGTCATTCCTCAAATAAGTCCTATAACTTTAAAAACGCTTAATCAAGTCGTATTTCTTTTGTTAATTATATTAAATAAGTCCTTTTGTCAATTTTGGATGTTAAATTAAAAAATTTTGGTCCCTCAAATGATCTTGAATATTTGTTGTAGTCCTATTTATCATAATTCAAATTACTTAAGCCCTTAAATTTTAAAAATTTTATAAATCCTAAAATTATAAACTCTAAACACTAAATTGTAATAATAAAACCTAAAATCGTAAACTATAAAGCCTAAAATTCCAATCATTAAATCTTAAATCCTAAAATGTTAAATCTTAAATCCGAATTTGGAGGCGCGCGCGGGGGATGCGGGTGGTGGCGCGCGGTCGACGGTGACGGTGTCTTGGTGGTGGCCGGGTTGTATGTTGGTGTGTGTGGTTTTGTTTTTGCTTTTTTTTTTCTTCTTTTTTAATTGCAGTGAAGAACAGAGGCAAGGCAAGTTACTGGGTTTTTGATTGATGCAGACAGAAGAAATGTTAGAAAATTTATAGGCAGGAAAGGAGATGCTGAGCTGAAATTTTTCTTCATGGAATACTTAAGTGGAGAAGAAAATATTCAGTGGAAGAAAAGAGATTCGGTGGAGAAAAATTCAGTGCAGAATATTGTCTATGTATAGGAAATATCTGAACCAGCAAAATGTCTGAACTGCCCTTCTAACTCCTATTGTGACAGAAACTTACCCAGGGGCATAATTGTCTTTTCGCAGCCTCCAAATTCGGAAAATTCCAACTCGTCCCGGAAATTCCACATAAATATCCGGAGTATGGAGTGAGACTCGGAATTGAAATCCGATGCTCGGTTTTCCATAAAATAATTACCAAAGGTTATTTTTATTCGGTAAATTACTGTACAAAGCTTTTACAGTCCCGGTAAAAACTTAAATTTACCCGGGCTGTTACAGTCTACCCCCCTTAAAATAATTTCGTCCTTGAAATTCATTCTTATTCTGTAAAGAGGTGCGGATACTGGGACCGCATGTGTTCCTCAACTTCCCATGTGGACTCGTTTGCGGAATGCTTACTCCACTTGACCTTAACCATGGGAATGGTACGGTTCCGCAACTGCCGAACTTCTCGAGCAAGGATCTGCTCCGGCACTTCTGTGTAGGTAAGATCCTCTGCTACCTTAACATCCACTGGGGCAACGATGTGACTAGGATCTGATCGATATCTCCTCAGCATGAAGACATGGAACACGTCGTGAATGCGTGATAGCTCATTAGGTAGGGACAACCTGTAAGCTAGTGGTCCAATTCTCTCCACGATCTCATAAGGTCCGATATACCTTGGGCTCAGCTTCCCTCTCTTGCCGAACCTAATCACACCCTTCCAAGGTGCTACTCTGAGGAAAACCTTCTCACCAACATTGTACTCCATCTCACATCGGTGTTTGTCGGCGTAGCTCTTCTGCCGATCTTGAGCAGCTCTCATACACTGTCTCACCGTCTGGATCTTGTCTACTGTCTGTTGGACTAGTTCTGGTCCAACGATCAGTCTCATACCTTCTTCGTCCCAACACACTGGACTTCTACACTTCCTTCCATAGAGAGCCTCAAAAGGTGGCATACCAATGCTGGAATGATAGCCGTTGTTATATGCGAATTCTGCCAAAGGTAGATACTTATCCCAACTCCCACTGAAGTTAAGTGCACAAGCCCTCAACATATCCTCCAGTGTCTGTATAGTCCTCTCAGACTGTCCATCTGTCTGAGGATGAAAAGCAGTACTGAAGCTCAACTTGGTTCCCAAAGCTGCTTGTAAGCTCTTCCAGAAACGTGATGTGAACCTCGGATCCCTGTCTGAGACTATAGACTTCGGAATCCCATGTAGTCTCACAACCACAGCAACATACTTACCTGCCAATGTATCCATGGTATCAGTTTGGCGGATAGGTAGAAAATGTGCCGATTTTGTTAATCGATCAACGATGACCCAAATAGCATCATGCTGCCTCCGAGTCATCGGTAATCCAATCACAAAATCCATAGCGATCATCTCCCACTTCCACTCTGGCACTGGCAAAGATCTCAACTTCCCTGCTGGAGCTTGATGCTCAGCTTTCACCTGTTGGCAAGTGAGACATCTTGCAACATACTCTGCTACATCCCTCTTCATCCGTGGCCACCAGAAATGACTCTTCAAGTTCTGATACATCTTGGTGCTTCCAGGATGCATCGCATATGGCGTCATATGACCTTC